>JABXWE010004611.1:0-30978 GCA_014611495.1 Limonius californicus | reverse complement strand
TAGGGAGCAGGTGTTTCTGAAGGTGATCCCCAGGTATCGGGCCTGGTTTGAAAGAGGGATTGCTTGATTGTGGGCAGAAATATTAATGTCGCATGGATCCAATCTGGGGGTTCGGAAGAAGTTCGGGTGACGAAATAGGATGACGGTTGATTTCTCGCCGTTGAGTTTAATCCTCCACTTGCTGGTCCATCTGGAGATGCGGTTCAGGACAACTTGAATTTTGCGGGATGCGGAGAGGGAGGTTTGTAACTGGGAAATCGTGGGCGTATATGGAGTATCATAAGGGAGAAAGTATGGAACCTTGGGGGACGCCCGAGTGGAGGTCGATGGGGTGGGAGTAGGAGTCGAAGACTTTAACTCTACAGGAGCGGTTGGTGAGAAAAGAATCTATGAGTTTGACGAAGTGTGGGCTGAGATTTAAGGACAGAAGTGTTTGGACGAGACTGTCATGCCAGACATTATCGAAAGCACGTTCTATGTCCAAGAAGACGGCGAGCGTGCATCGGTTCAGATTGGCACTCTTGGTGGAGTCGGTGTGGAGTTCGAAGATGGGGTTCATAGTGGAGCGGTGCGGGCGAAAACCAAATTGTTCTTGGGGGAGGATATTGTTTGATTCGAGGGTTTCTCGGAGGCGGGAAGCGATGATTTTCTGAAAGGTTTTGCCGACGATGTTCAGCAGGGATATTGGGCGATAAGATAGCGGGCTGTGGGGATCTTTGTCGGGTTTGTTAATCATGGTGGTCGAAGCTTCTTTCCAGGCTGTGGGGAAGTAAGAAATCTGGAGGCAGGAATTGTAAATCGTGACAATGGCATCGATGGCTTGGTCTGGGAGTTTTTTAAGGAGGAGCGACTTAAGTTGATCGGGGCCGGGAGCTTTGGAATTTTTGAGGTGCTTGAAATGGAATTTGACCTCATCGAAATTGGTGGGCTCCATAAGGGGGTCTGGGTTGGGAAGGGGCTGAAGCGGGTTCAGGCGAAATTGGGCAATGGCATGGGCGGTTCGAATTCGAAATGGCTAGTTGAAATTTGGGTCATTCGGGACCCGGTGCATAGTTTGAAGGGTTTGGGCGAAACAGTCTGCCTTATCTTGGTGATAATTGAAAATGCTGTTATTTGAAATTAGGTGATAGTTGACTCGGGTTTTTTGGCCTGTGAGAGTTTGGAGGACTTACAGTGGAAGACGACATGCTATATATCCTATATTTGCGAGACGACCAGGTCGTTATAACTGAAAATGAAGATCACCTTAGCTATATGATTAGGAAATGCGTGAGTGGAACAGCATACAATTGGAAAATGGTTTCTTAAACAGAATATAAAAAACTAAATACTCATTAATAACGATGAAATTGAAGAAAGAAGTAACAACAGCAGAAGAGTGATGGGATCCCTAAATTCAATTCTATAGTATTATGCGAAAATAAACAAAGTACATTTATAGAAGCATTGTCAAAAATGCAACAATTGATGATGCAGAAACGTGGGATTTAAGTAAACCGATAGAAAAAAGATACTCGCCACTGAAATGGCCTGTCTTAGAAGATGCTGTAGAATATCTCGACTACAAAGAGTATTTTATTTATATCATATAAATCAGTTCAACAAATACAATTTGTTATTCATGGCGGGATTACAAGGTACATGAATATCGGAGTATCGTCGAGGGTTTATCGTCACCTTTTAGAATTTTGCTGGGTTGAGGAAGAATTGGCTTGGTTTTAACAAATACTATTAATACGTTTTAATCATTTTCACTGCCACTGCTTGTTAAATATATATCCTGCGGTAGTTGTCGTTTTAGCCTAGTATGAATATGTTTACGTCCTAATTGATATAGATCGGCACTTTCGCAGCTTTGTATATTGGCATGGAAGTTGATGGCTACTTTTTTGATCTATTCTTCAATTGTGTCTATTTTCAACTTTCGGTGAAGTTGGTTGTTAGAAATAAACCACGGTGCATCAAGCGCGATCCTAAGCACTTTGTTCTGGAGTACTTGGATTTTATGAAGGTTTGACTTGGATGAGTTCCCCATACCATGCTTGCGTACATCACCAAGGGTCGAATTAAGGATTTGTAAAGAATTAAGGTACAGTCCGTTTTGAGGTTTGATTTTCTATTGATGATGGGATACAACTGCTTTAGCCGGGCATATCCTTGGTTTAATTTCTGGAGATTATGGTAATTCCAGGATAATCGGGTGTCAAAGCGAACTCCGAGATATTTTGCAGCTTCTTCTTTTGATTTCCATTGTATGGGAGTTCCATTTATCATCATCACAGGAGGTTTGTTAATTTTTCTTAGCGTGAGATTTTCGCTACACATTTACTGTTATTAATTTTGAGGTTCCATTGTTTAAACCATTTGCAAATTGTGTTGATAGCTATCTGGAGCTGACTTATGGCTTCGACTAGATTTTCCTCATGTGCCAAAAGAGCTGTGTCGTACGCAACCATCGCTAGGTTTACTTTAGTTGGTGGAACATCGTGCATGTAGACATTGAACAGGATAGGTCCTAGAATACTAACTTGAGGTACGCCCGCTCGGATTTTCTTAGTTTCGGAAATTTCGTCGTGGGTTTTAACAGCGAAGCTACGGTTGTCAAGGAAGGAGAATAATGTTGCTTTTAAGTATTCAGGTAAGTCGAGTCGTAGAAGTTTATATTTAAGCCGGTGGATCCACACTCGGTCAAACGGAGATATCGGGCAACATCGCCGTTGTGTATTTCTTTCGTTCAAACCCTTCTTCGATGAGGTCTGTGATTCTTTGGAGTTGATGGCAGGTGGAATGGCCGTGTCTGAATCCGAATTGAAATGATGGTATAATGTTTAGATTTGCAACTTGGTCATTTAGTCTTATCAATATTATTTTTCTAATAATTTAGATAGTGTTGCCAAAGACTGATAGGTCTGTAGCTCGAGATGTCGTTCTTGCACTCTGCTGGTTTGGGAAACATGAGTACGTGGGCATATTTCCACTTAATTGGGAAGTAGCCCAACCTTAAGCACGCATTGAATAAGCTTGCGAGTTATGCTAGGAATTTTCGAGGTAAGAATCTGAGCATCCTATTTGATATTCCATCCGAGCCAGGAGAGCTTTTGGTAGGTAGGGATCTAATAATTTCAGACAGTTCGTTGGGACTAGTAGGTGCAATGTTATTGTTTGGAATTGGAAGGTGGGTTTCTGTGCAGTTTATTACCTAGTTTGCGAACGTTAGTGTGCTGTAGTTTAAGGGAGTAAATGTAGTTTCAAGATAGTTTGCAAAACCTGCACATTTTTCTTCATCTGTCGCAAGCGTTTCGTTGTTAGCGTTGATTGTTGGAAGTTCTTGCGGCGTTTGTAATATTTTTCTAATAATTTTCCACATTCCTGGATCTTCTGGTTCAAAGGTACTAATATAGTGCTGATATGAATTTATTCTAGTTGCATCCAGTTCACTTTTAATTTTACGTGATAGGTTGTTCACTACAGTTTTGCTTGCAGGGTTTCTCCTGCGTTGCCACTCAGGGCGCGCCACATTCTTTTCTTTGATTAAGTTGATTATTTAATTTGGGGATAAATAGTGGTTTATTCGTCTTTTATTATTCTTGGCCTTAGTTGCTTGCTGTATACTGGTTTCTAGAGCTGCAGTGATGTTCTGTATCCTATCATTTATGTGATCTGTGGTTTCAAGAGTCGCATGATTTGTGAGATTTAAGTTGCAAGCATCTTTAAAATGTTGCCAGTCTACTACACCGTTTCCGAGTTTGGCGCCGTTCTGGTAGTGGTTTGGTGTTACTTCAAAGGTGATGATAATTGGTATATGGTCCGAGTCTAGTTCTGTAATTATCGTTTGATGGACTTGTTTACTTGCATTTTTTTGTACCACTATGTCCAATCAAGTGATCATTTCGGTACGGGAAATAGATAAATTCGGTTGGTGCTTGAATTTCGAGTGTGTGATCTGTTGCAAGGTTGAGTAGTTTTGTTCCAGTTGGATTTGTAATTCTGCATCCCCACGACCTATGCTTGCTATTTAGGTCTCCGATAAGGAGTGTAGGATTAGAGGATGTAAAAATCAGATAGATCGCTATCTAGTAGTTGTTTATTGGGCTGTTTGTACGCACTTATTATATTAATTAGGCCGCCATTATCCAGTTTTACTTGCACAGGCACAGCTTCGAGATGGGTACACTGTAGTTTTGGCATTTCATAGTGCATTATTAGCTTTTTAATTATAATCGCCACCCCACCAGAGGCAAACGATGCATTTCTGTCACTTCGGTAGACTTTATATCTAGGTATAGTCATTTGTTCATTTGGTGCAAGATGTGTGATGTTCACTTTGTACCTTGCTAAAAAGGTTATTAGTATGGAACGTTGAGCTTTAATACCATTCGCATTCCAGTTTAGGAATTTGAGGTTATGCAAAATTGTGCTGTTAGGGACCATTTTGGAAGATTGATAGGAAGTTTGTTATTAGAAAGGTTTTTATTTGTTCAATATAGCGTTGAATGAGATTTAGGATAGATGGACTACAAAGAGTGAGAATCAAGGAAATAAGAAATTGTAAGGGAATGGAAGGCACGGTAGAAGAAGAACTTAAAAAAACAACTAATACGGTTCGATCACACAAGGAGGATAGACGAAGGCCAATGGCCGAGAAAAATATTAGAATAAATACCACCGGAAGAAAGAAAAATAGGAAGACCCAAAAGACGTAATACGATATAGAGGAAGCAATTAAAGAGTTAGTAGAACCAACACGTTATGACAAACGAAACCGGAAACTGGGGACTCAAATGCGGCGACAGTCTTGAAAGAAATCTGTTATATATATAGTACTTTTAATGAAGGTTGGCTGTGAAATGCAAATCACATGTTTTTACCTAAGCCATATAGTTTGTAAATGTTCTTATCACTGTTAATAATTATTGAGGAACAATTCAGTTGCTAGAATTATTTATAAATCTGGAACACATAATAACGTATCATCCGCTAGTATTACTATCGTCGTAGGATTCATAAGGTGTCTAGTAATCACCACATTGGAGTTTCAGTGCCATATCTAAAAATATAACTTATTCAATCTAAATAAAGAAAATATACGTTATGCATACGAAGAATGCAAAGACGCTCTAAGTTATATTTGGATAGTGTAAGCATGTTTACTACACATAATAAATTTGCATTCATTAAAACGGGTACAAACCAGATGTACAGTATGCTGACATAACCTAACTTCTGAGCCTCTGTAAATTCGTCTAAAAGCACAGGGTATGCGTAATATGCATTTTCTAATGTACTCCTTTGTCGTTTTATTGATTTTTTTATTTGTATTGAATAATGTTATTAACGATGTAGCACAAAATTCCGATATAGTGATAGCTAAATATTTTAAGCTAGCCTGTGTATCACTAATTATTGACCGCCTTAAAGAACTTGTAAAGAATTCTTTTAAGTTTGTTAAGGTATTTATTTATTAACTTTGTTGAGGCCGCCGTGGGCTAGAGGTTAGCGCTTTAGACTTCTACGCTGAAGGTCCTAGGTTCAATTCCCAGTTCCGGAACATCGGTTTTTTAACGGCCGTTCTCCCTCGCAAGGCAATAGCAAACCAGCGAGGTATTCTGCCTAGTAAATCTTCTCTGGAGTAGAAGTGTTTACACTTCCCGTGGTTCGGAGCCCACGTTAAGCTGTAGGTCCTCTATGTCTGTGGTACTCTAAACGCGCAATACAGGCATAGGAGAGAAGATCGCTACGTCTCGTAAGAGATGAAGCACTTTAAGAAGAAGAAGGTATTTATACATTTAAAAGTAAACATTTTGTGTTCTAGAGTAATCAGGAATTGGAAGAAAAATTACAAAGTCAATAGATTAAACACAAACGTTCTTTGTTGTATACAATGAATAATTATCGAAAATTTTCTTGATCGTACTGTAGAAAATGTGTGGAATATTAAATAAAACAACGGTTTTTTTTTCAGTTTTCACTCAACAGTTTCATAGCAGCTCGTGTTTTCGATTCGCCTTAATTGAAAGCTGCTGTAACATTTATACTAAACAAGAGTTACTATTTTAAGACACTAATCATTACTTTCTCCGGGACATAAACTCCTCCAAAACAAATTTCTCCTAGAAATTCAAAGATGAAAAGGTCTCCCGTCTTGTCGGATCAATCCGATATTTTATTAGCTTTGCAGAGATCTCCTTGTGATAACGAGGTCAAGGGTTCTTCTAGCTCGACGTTTAAAACTTCACGACATATTTCTCTGGATCAAAGTCACATTTGTTGATTGTTTGGGCTATCTGCCTGTCGAGTTTTCTTTTTTCATTCTTCTTGATAATATTATCCTCTATGGAAAGGAAATAAATCCCAATAGCTTTGGCATTCTCTTAGGCAGATTTTTGTTTATTACTACTGCAATATCCCCATTTATAATGCGTAGGGTAACTGTATGCAGAGCATCGAAAAATATATAAATGTTTGCAGCTACAAAATGCAATCATAAAAGAGGTGTTTGCAAATTATCCCCGATAGCGGCAACGGTAACGGCTGCTACTAAAAGCAATACTGGACACGTGCTGATCGATAATAATAAAGGTACGCTTTGAGCTTAAAGTAATTCATTTCACAAGGGATCGTGCTGTGAAACTCTCTGTGCACAAAAGTGGCACCAAGGACGCCTTTTAACCTACATTAGTTATTATCTCATTTCATCTAAACAAAATGACAGTTTTTATGAATTTAAAAACCAAGATTAGCTATCGCCCTTCTACTGAAGGCTGGACATAATTGAGTTTGTGAAGCACTAAACGGTTATAATAGGTGTCTTTTACGTCCGCTCTATAAAATATAGGTGTCATTAATTTTGTACGCCATTACGTAATAAATAAAGCCATTGATTTTTAACAAAATCAATGATGAGTGCTTTAGTTAGGTTACTAGAAAAATTACTATGCAAAGAGATTAGGTATACCGCGCGAAGGGATAATTGACTACCCGGTTAGGGCACGTTAACTTCGTTTACATGTGAACTAAAAGCCGGTAGTAGTGATAGGTAACCGAGATAATAACATACACATAATAGGCAAATAGACAAAGTTTCGCTAAGGTCCTCCGGCTGAAACTGCATTTTACATACAAAATGACTCCGCAATGTATGCAAATTCTTGCTAAGGATAGGGATAAGCGACTGGAAGTACACATTGTCCACTCTAATACTTTTGGAACTGCACCAAGTTTTAGGTAAATATAATATTGGAAGTTTATCTTTGTACCACTACCCTATTGACTGTAATTGTAATACGTCTAACTAATCCGTAAAGTGCGTGCGGTAGGCTACAGTTATTCTAGTGTCATCGTTGGTTAAATTATGTACATTAAAGTCTGAATTTTCTAAATAAAGATTCTGTAGTACCGTTTTAATTTACATAATCTAAAATGGATTAACTAGACTTGGATTAACTAAACTTCGATTAACCAACCGGGGTGACAAATTCCTTATATTTATAAATGATACTAATAGACTAAAAACTGAATTTACATTTAAGACTTTCAATAAATAAAAATCTATCTTCTAATCCAAATCAATCAATCTATCTATATTCCCTATAGAGCTCTTAAAAGTCTGTATTTTCTATATTACAATTTGTGTTCATAATCTCAAATGGGTAAGTCTCCAAAACTAGAATAGTTCAATATAGAACCAGATTTTCAAAAGTTGGCTCACTAGTAATACCTTCTTCAAAAATGTTGAGCCTGTGGAAACCAATGGTAGTGAAAAATTCCTTATACGGGGAATTTTTTTTTTAGTATACATTGCCTATGTATACTTTTAAAAAGAACGCATCAATTACGCCTTTTGTGTAGGCAACTAACTATACAGACAACCAAACCATGCGGTGGCCAAAACAATTAAATTCATTTAAGGTTAAAAAATAAAATTAATTTTTATTTAGTGTCTTCTTGCGTTTTTTATACAACCATGTACAGTAAAGACGAAAAAGTGGAAATTCTAATGTGGTATCAGGATGGAAACAGTTTAAGAACTGTGAGAGACTTATTTTCAGTAAAATATCCAGAGAGACCTATTCCCTGTATTCGAACCATATAAACAATTGTTAGAAAATTTAAAACAGAGGGATGCGTAATAAATTCCCATAAAATAAGAACTAAACGTAATCACATTTTAACCGAAGAAATGAAATTAAATATTTTATGCTACGTTGAAGAAAACCCCATAGTATCACTACGAGAAGTAGGTTCACATTTTAATGTTTCTAAAACCTCGGTATTTATAACACTAAAGAAATTTAAATATAAATCGTACAAATTTTCGAATCACCAACGATGACGACAAAGAAAAAAGAACAATCTTTTGTGAAACATTATTTAAGTTGCTGAATGAACATGAATACATTTTAAATAAGATAGTTTTTAGCGATGAAGCAACTTTCACAATAAATGGAGAAGTCAATTCACAAATCTTTCTTTATGTATTATAATTCCTCATCTATCCACTATCCAGTATCCCGACAAACTTATTTCTTAGATATTGGTCCCGCACTAACTGCCATTTACAAACATTAACTCACAGTCAACACACTGGGAAAGTTAACGTATGGCTAGCAGTAGTTGAAAATAAGCTTATCGGTCCATATTTTATTGATGGTAATCTCAATACAGACAAATTTTTAGAGCTAGGTAAAGGTATACAAGAGTGCGCATCTAAGAGGTTTTTTACTATAAAAAACTATATTTCAAAAATAATAGACTGCATTTGGGAAAAAACGGAACCCACATACTTACAGAAGTATTTTATTTCCAAAAAATTAACAGAAGTTCATTAAAATGCATAAAAAAGACACTTTATTAAAATAATGAAAATGCGCACTCTTGTAGACCTTAATTCACAAGAGTGCGCATTGTGGAATATAAGAGTACGCTATTACAAACATAAGTCACATTCAAAATTTCCCGCCACATATACAGTGCAACTTTCATGCCACCACTTCTGACATAGATTGCATTGAATCCAATCTTCTTTAGGAGGATCGACAAATTGTTCTGCACAACCAGGACAGAGAACATCTTCACTTATCCGATTGCATTTGTTACCTTTGCCTGCATTTGTTTTTTTCTTTTCAGATATCTGCTTCGTTCCTCCTGATTTTTTCTTAATATTGACCTTCTTTCCAGAAAGGTTTTCGGCAATTTTTCGTTTAACAGTTTTAGTCCTTGCTTTTGTTTGTTCTTCTAGCTTATCTTTATATGGAGTACTCGTCAGGATTTCTGATTTCTGGTTGTGTTTTCTTCTTTGCTGTTTTTCTGTTAATGTAGGAAAAGGTCTAAGTTCTTCAGGTTTCGTGGAACAACTTGGACCTGCATCTTCATGTAAAATAGTAAAATTGGTGTTTTTCTCTGGAGTTGATAGAATGGGTAGTTTTTTAAGCTGATTTTCATTGCTATCTTTAGTAACCTGGGGAGAATTATTATGGGATTCTTCTTCTTCTTATGGCTGATCCAGTTTTACTATTTGAATTTTCATTTCCTGGCAGAAAAGTGTCTTCTTCTTCAAAGATAATTTCTGCTTGTGACAAGTCAAAATTCTCAGGAAAAATTGTTTGAGCTAGTGGTAATCCATTTTGGTCAAAACCCATTTCCACAATCACTGTTCCATCTTCGTTTTGGTTTACCATAATAGTACCATTAAAAACATCTTCGTTTTCTCCATCACCATTTAATTCTTCGCCAGATCCAACATTGGCTATGTTTTGCTCGTCAGTATCCAACACAGAGTTATTAATTTCTAGGGAACCCAATCTTTCCATAGCTCTGTCTGTAACCAGCGAGGGACTAAAATCTTCATCATCAAATTTTTGCGGATTATAGGGCCAAATGCCTGTAACTTCAAAAGCCTTCTTTACCTTTCCAATATTTGAAACACTATTGTATGCGGTTTTAAATAAACCTGCTACATGTTTTGAGGTAACGGGCTTCCCAAGGTTAGACACTAACCAGTTTTCCACAACTTTGCTGTAAGCCGTTTTAAATGGCCCACAATATCCCCTGTCGAGAGGTTGGATTTTTTGACTCGCGTGAGGTGGGAGAGATAACAAATGTATAAAATTGTCCTTACAATACTGAATAACATCTAGACTTCGGTGTGAGGAGTGATTGTCTAAAAGCAGTAGCACTGGTTTTTCAGGAGATGGTTTAAATTTATTTCGGAAATGTCTTATCCGCTTCAGAAAAAGTTCGGAATTAATAAATCCTGAGTCTGAAATCATGCAAAGAATTCCTGTTTTGAAACCTAAAAGATGAAAAAATTACGTTACTTTGATTGCCCATTTACAATATTATTAACATTTTGAAAATGCGAGTACACAAGAGTACGCACAGCACACTCTTGTAGAATGTGAAGTGCGTACTCTTGTATATTTCCGCCGCATGGTAAATTTTAGTCTTTAATTAATAAACACACAGATACTAGTGTTCAATTTTTACAAAATACTTACCAAATATTACTATATTTCACTTGGAGACACTCAAACTATTGTTTAGTACCGTAACTTTCACTTAGGGCGCTAATTTAGACCGCGTAAATGTTACAGCTGTGACAGCGGTTTGACAACTAATGCAAATGTCTTCAATATTGACACACCGGCAACGAAAACTGCAACATTAGAGGATTCTATACGTTTATACTAATTCGATGATTGAAAGCTACATGGCGATAAGCGAAATGTATGGAAAATATTCACAATGCGTACTCTTGTAGACTGCGCGCTCTTGTATGACTTTACCCTATTAAGGAACGACATCATTCCGACAACAGATAACTTAAACATCGATAACCCGTGGTTTCAGGTGGATGGAGCCCCTCTGCATTCCACGAATGCTACACGAAACTTTCTAAACTGCAGGTATCCAGGACGTTGGATAGGAAGATTCAGTCCTATACCGTGGCCCCAGTGTTCTGCAGATTTGTCGCCCAATAACTTCTTTGCTTGCGGATATCTGAAATCAAAAATTTATACAAATCTTCCAATACAAAGTATTGATGAATTAAAAGATCGCATTTTTACCGAATGCAATAGCTTGAATCCCGACTTTCTTGCGAATGCTATGCGTGCTCTTCAACACCGTTTAGATTATTGTTCAGAAGTAGAAGGTGGCAATTTCGAATACTTGTTGTAACTGTTGTTTTTATTTTCATTTCCGTTTTTTGTTATTGATATTTAATGTTTTACAATAATAACCATCGTTGTTTTTCAACTCATTTTGATTTACTTATTTAATATAAACACTGCATCAACATAACCTTTATACTCAAATAATTCACAACTACAGTGACGTTAGCTTCTGTTTTTTAGTTGTGGGTATAGTTGGTTGCCTACACAATAGGCGTAATTGAGGCGTTCTTTTTAAAAGTATACATAGGCAATGTATACTAAAAATAAAAATTTCCTGTATATATAAAATTATAAATGATATTATATATTATATAATAGAATCAAATCCAATTTAACTCTTAAAGCTTTCATTAAATAAAAATCTATTTTCTAATCCAGATCAATCAATCATTCTGATTCTCTATAGAAATGTTAAGCCTGTCTTTTCTAAATAGAGGGTTCCAAATAGCAATTTATTTTACATAATCTTAAATGGATGAGCATCAAAAACTGCAACAGTTCAATGTAAAACCAAATTTGAAATTTTCGTCTCGAGGAGGTTTGACTCGATTGGTATCACACACTTCAAAATTTTGGTATTGGTCATCTGTAGCTTGTGAATCACCTATAAGAAAATGTTAAATAAATAGCATCTCAAGGTTACTAACGGCTACGACTATTGGTTAGATTTGAAAGTCTTGATTAAAAACGCCTTTGTTTCCTCGACGTAATTGGTTATATTATGGGTGTTAATCAGTTTTTGCTTTCCAGCAACTGCGGTTAACAAATAGCAGTTATCCAAATTATCCGAATATTAAATATTTGGGTTAACCAAATTATTCAGATACAGAACAATACGACTAATCGGTGTATTTCTATACGGAAAAATCTGCTAATGGAACTATCCGGATACCACATAATGTAGCTAACCGAATTATCTTGATACCGAATAATCCTATTAACCGAATTATCCGAATACCGAATAATGCGCTTACCTAATAAGCAGCCAGTCAGACTATCCGAAAACCAAGGAATTCCACTAAGCCAATTAATATTTTCGAATCGTGGAACATTTGACTAATATAGCCACACAAAAGTAATGGGTTATTTAATTATCAAACCTAAGCAACATTTCCAGAGAATCGGACTACACAATATCTGGTTTAAAAAGAAAATGAAAACCGCTCAACTTTCATTAAATTGCCCTTACATGTGCAGATATAATAAATTTACAGCTGTTGTATTTTATCTAGAAGCTGTTATTTTAAATAAAGTTTAATAATCTTCTTCAATTTTCTTGTAATGAAGAAAACGCCGATGATTAGAAATATTATACTTTCAATTCACCAATATGGGACTACAATATTCTATGTTTTGCGTATTCCTGTTATGAATAAAACGCCGATGACGATGAGAAATATTTCACTTAATTTACCAATATTGACTAAAATATTTTATGTTTTGCACGTCCCTATTATGAATAAATCGCCGATGATGATAAATATTTCATTTTTAATTCGCCAATATGCGACTACAATATTTTATGTTTTGCATATCCCTGTTATTAATAAATCACCGATAATGATAAATATTTCATTTTTAATTCTTCAATATGCGACGACAATATTCTATGTTTTGCGTATTCCTGTTATGAGTAAAACGCCGATGACGATGTAAATATTTCACTTTTAATTCACCAATATGTGACAAAAATATTCTATGTTTTGCACGTCCCTATTATGAATAAATCGCCGATGATGATAAATATTTCATTTTTAATTCGCCAATATGCGACTACAATATTTTATGTTTTACATATCCCTGTTATGAATAAAACGCCGATGATGATAAATCTTTCACTTTTAATTCACCAATATTTGACTACCATATTCTATGTTTTGCACATCCCAGTTATGAATAGAACGCCGATAACGATATATATTTCACTTTTAATTCACCAATATTTAACTACAATGTTCTATGTTTTCCACATCCCTGTTATGATTAAAAAGCCGATGATGATAAATATTTCACTTCTAATTGATCGATATTTGACTAGAACATTCTATGTTTTGCACATCGCTGTTATGAATAAAACGCCGATGAGGATAAATGTTTCACTTTCAGTTCACCAATACGCTACTACAATATTCTATGTTTTGCATATCCCTGTTATGATTAAAACGCCGATGATGATAAATATTTCACTTTTAATTCATCAATATGCGACTACAATATTCTAAGTTTGGCACATCCGTGTAATGAATAAAACGCCGATGATGATATATTTCACTTTTAATTCACCAATATTTGACTACAATATTCTATCTGTTGCACATCCCTATTATGAATAAATCGCCGATGATGATAAATATTTCACTTTTAATTCACCAGTATGCGACTACAATATTCTATGTTTTGCATATCCCTGTTATGAATAAAACACCGATGGCGATGATAAATATTTCACTTTTAATTCACCAATATGTGACTACAATATTCTATGTTTTGCATATCTCTGTTATGAATAAAACGCGGATGATGATAAATATTTCACTTTTAATTCACCAATATGCGACTACAATATTCTATGTTTTGCATATCCCTGCTATGAATAAAACGCCGATGACGATGATAAATATTTCGCTTTTAATTCACCAATATGTGACTACAATATTCTATGTTTTGCACATCCCTGTTATGAATAAAACGCCGATGATGATAAATATTTCACTTTTAATTCACCAATATGTGACTACAACATTCTATGTTTTGCATATCCCTCTTATGAATAAAACGCCGATGACGATGATAAATATTTCACTTTTATTCACCAATATGTGACTACAATAGTCTATATTTTGCACATCACGGTTATGAATAAATCGCCGATGATAAATATTTCATTTTTAATTCTCCAATATACTATGACAATATTCTATGTTTTGTACATCCCTGTTATGAATAAAACGATGATGACGATCATAAATGTTTCACTTTTAATTCACCAATATGTGACTACAATATTCTATGTTTTGCACGTCCCTTTTATGAATAAATGGCCGATGATGATCAATATTTCACTTTTAATTCACCAATATTTGACTACAACATTCTGTGTTTTACACATTATTGTAATGAAGAAAACACCAATGATGATAAACCTTTCACAATTAATTCATTAACATTTCACTACAGCATTCTATGTTTTGCACATTCTTGTAAGGAAGAAAGCGCGGATGAACAATTAATTCATTAACATTCGAGTACCACATGCTGTGTTTTGTAGATTTTTGTAATGAAGAATAAACCAATGATGATCAATCTTTTACATTTAATTGGTTAATATTTTACTACAATATTCTGTGGTTTGCACATCTCTGCAATGAAGAAAACGCCGATGGTGATAAATCACATTTAATTTATCAAAATGTGACTACAATATTCTGTTTTGTACATTTTTCAAATGACGAAAACGCTGATGATAGTATTTCATTCACATTTAATTCATCAACATTTGACTACAATATTCTGTATGTTGCACATTATCGTAATGAGGAAAACGCCAATGATGATAAATCTTTCAAATGTAATCCATCAACTTGTAAGTCCAGAATACTGGGTTTCGTATATTTTTCCAAGATTCCAAGATTCACATTTAAAAGTAACATCTGAAGTAAAAGGACAAATAATATAATATTTGAAAATTTTTTTAAAACAATATTTTAGTAAATTGCTTGAAATGTAATAAAACAAATTCTTATGAAAAAAATCATTTATATGTCTGTATAAAGCAATATAGACAACACTGAAGAAGAAAAAATTACGTAGGATAAAAATAATATCAATTGCAAATATTTTGTCTTGAGAGTGAGTTTTACCCCACCTATTAGCTTCGCCCTATTTTAGGGTGCCGACAAAGACAGAACTGAAGTATTTGAACCTCTGAACTTTATATTAGTATTTTTATTTAATTTCATATGCATACTCAATTGTACCTAAAAATGGAAAAACTGATTGCATTTACAGAATCTGCAGGAAGTTCTTGAAAACTAAGGTTCGATGAAGCTGAGTCCCTAATTTAAAAACTTTATATACCTAATGCCGTCTTTACTTTGGGTAACTATAAATTGTAGAAACTTCGATTTTATGTGGGATTTAGTACAATGGGAAAATTCGGTTTAAATAATTGCCTCTGCGTATAGCAATTTCCCCTACCATCCCATTTAGAAATCGTTTAAAATTAGAAAATCCGCAAGACATCGAAGAATTTTGCAGATTGGCACAGCTTCGGGAATTTCAAAGAATTCGTTCATAAATTAAACCTGTATTTGTATGCTAAAAAAGAAAACGTTTTCACGCCGACGAGAAAATCATTACGCAAAATTGCGGGGTCAAGCCAATGGAAAATAGAACTAAAAAGTGAAAAAACAGATAAGTCGTGCATCGTTTGCCTTTACGAGCATCTGCGTAATTTATTTTTTCGTATTCTTTCGACTGACCATTCTCACGTTTTCCAAGCTTCTCCTTATCAGCATGCCTTTGTTATGACCTTCTTCTGAAACTACTAAGACTCACGCCACGCAGCAAAAATTAGCAGTTAAAAATGTTTACAGACAGGATTTTTTCGTGTTATACTGGATGATATCATCAACAGGTGCACTAAATGAATAACTTTCCACGGCGCAGAGAATGATAAGAAGCATTTGTTTTTAATGCGCATTCCTCAACGTTTCAGTTATCACATTCACACTATAAATTGGATCTTATCTTCAGGAATTTTCACTCATTCATACGCATTTCAAATTTCTAATGCAGTAATTAGCATGTAACTTATTAACAAGCCCTTATTGCATGTTTATATGCACGTTTCGTAACAAGATATATGTATAACGACGTGTACAACGGGGTCACATCTATATATCTTGGGATATTCTATTTTCCAAAACGAATAAGGTAAAATAATGTTTGCTACTATTGACTAGCATTTTGTAAGAGCTTTTCAATGAAGTATCACAAGATGGGTGTTAACATTTATAATTTTTTTGTTGGGTTAGCTAACGACTAAGGAGTTGAATGGGGAAGGTTTTCCTTAGTATTGATGATTCCCTCTCATACGGTAGAAACGTTTTTTTAGAATTTTTCAATACCTCGTTTACTTCTTGAAATATAACACTTTGTATGTTTTCAAATTGACACCCTGTATATATTCATAACAAATAAGCTTCTGGAAAAAATTGTGAACCTGTGGAATCGATAAATAGCTAATTATCAATTTTGCAACTCCCATGCTGCAAGAGAGACTGTAACAAGGATAGGAAATAGAAGGGCTGAATATTTCAAAGCTTAAAATAGAATGAATAATGTAAATACATAATATATTTGTAATAATCAATAACTGTTCCCTTATAGAAGCATTTTTTCCAGTATCTACTGCAATCCTACAACGCACATTTTAGCTGTCAGAGTCATTGACAACCGTCAATGAGACAGTCTTCGAGTGAGTTGTTTATAGTGAAATTACAAATAGATTTGGAAAGTCATCCAACAAACATGTTTTGTTTTCTGGTAATATAAATACCGGGAATTTTTCTTTTTAGCATGCATTGCCTACGTATACTTTTAAAAAGAACGCACCAATTACGCCTATTATGTAGGCAACCAACTATACAGACAACTAAAGCGTGCTGTGGCCAAAACAATCAAATTAATTCAACGCTAAAAAATTAAATTAGTTTTTATTTAGTGTCTTCTTGTGTTTTTTATACAACCATGTACAGTAAAAACGAAAAAGTGGAAATTCTAATGTGGTATCAGAATGGTAACAGCTTAAGAACTGTGAGAAACTTATTTTCACTAAAATATCCAGAAAGACCTATTCCTTGTATTTGAACCATACAAACAATTGTTAGAAAATGTAAATCAGAGGGATGCGTAATAAATTCCCACAAAATAAGAACTAAAAGTAATCACGTTTTAACCGAAGAAATGTAATTAAATATTTTATGCTACGTTGAAGTAAACCCCATAGTATCACTACGAGAAATAGGTTCACATTTTAATGTTTCTAAAACCTCGGTATTTACAACACTAAAAGAATTTAAATATACATCGTACAAATTTTCGAATCACCAACAACTATTCCATGGAGACAAAGAAAAAAGAACAATCTTTTGTGAAACATTCTTTAATTTGCTGAACCAACTTGAATATATTTTAAATAAGATAGTTTTTAGTGATGAAGCAACTTTCACAATTTTCGGTATGTATTATAATTGCTCATCTATCCACTATCCAGCATCCTGATAAACTTATTTCTTTGATATTAGTTCTGCACTAACTGCCATTTACAAAACTTAACTCACAGTCAATACACTGGGAAAGTTAACGTATGCCTAGGCATAGTTGAAAATAAGATTATCAGTCCGTATTTTATTGATGGTAATCTCAAGACAGCCAAATATTTGGAGCTATTAAGGAATGACATAATTCCGACAATAGAAAACTTAAACATCGATGACCCGTGGTATCAGATGGATGGAGCCGCTCCGCATTCCCCGAATGCTATACGAAACTTTCTAAACGACTGGTTTCCAGGACGTTGGTTAGGAAGATTCGGTCCTATACCGTGGCCCCCGCGTTCTGCAGATTTGTCGCCCAATGACTTCTTTGCTTGGCGATATCTGAAATCAAAAATGTATACAAATATTCCAATACAAAGTATTGATGAATTAAAAAATCGCATACGTACCGAATGCAATAGCTTGCATCCCGACTTTCTTCCGAATGCCGTGCGTGCTTTTCAACACCGTTTAGGGTATTGTTTAGAAGTACAAGGTGGCCATTTCAAATACTTGTTGTAACTGTTGTTTTTATTTTCATTTCCGTTTTCGGTTATTGATATTTAATGTTCTACAATAATAATCGTCGTTGTTGTTCAACTCATTTTGATTTACTTATTTAATATAAACACTGCATCAACATAACCTTCATACTCAAATAATTCACAATTACGTGACGTTTGCTTCTGTTTTTTAGTTGTGTTGCCTACACAATAGGCGTAATTGACGCGTTCCTTTTAAAAGTATACATAGGCAATGTATACTGAAAAAATAATTCCCTGTATATTATTACGAATATCATAACAATGCACAGGTCTTCCGTATTAAATCTTTAAATACAAAATCTCCATTGAAGACTGGACCAACCTTGTAAAATAGTTATATGTAAAACAGTTTGTTTGCAAAGTAAGCAAGGAATAGAGCTAATCTAAGATGTGGTGATTGAAATCAAATTGTAACTCTCTATTTTTAATTAATTAAAAGTAGAAACCGATATTTTGCTCTGGCAGCTTAAAATTTGCCACATAAAATACGCAATGTTACAAAGTTTTCAAATATAACATTCTTCCTACTAAAATCTACTCTAAAAGGAAGTAAATGTTCTTGTTGTGTAGTGTTAATACTTAGTTTAGTTGGCAGAACACTCGATTTTTTGGCGAAATGTCGATTATGCTTGGGTTCTATCGCCAGCATTTTCACGCAGCGTATAAGAATCTTCTGCTGCAACCTACCGCACACATTTCCCCAATATGGCCGGCAACCGTAGCTAAACACCTTGTCTGAAACTTCTGTCATTCAGTTCGACGTTAAACTGTAGCTCTCCTGTGTTTCTACCTTAGCGCTAAGGACAAACACGCGGCAGAGGAGAGCCCAGCGCCCAGCAGTGGCATATAGCTGCTGAAACCCATAAATTGTTTTACATTTTTGATGGTTTCACATTAAAACTTAACAGATTGGTTGTTAATTTTAAACGAAGGAAAATAGGAAACGATTGATATAGATGTATATATCCAACAGATTGGGCGCAATTTGATTAATTTAAAATCAAACTTACTGTAAAATATAATTTAGATAATACTCTGTATACTTCAATCGTGCAACGAGCTTCAATTTTAGCACGTGAGTTAGTTACACACGTTTTCACTAAGCTACCGTTAAGTAATTTTAGGTTATGTAACGCATGCTTCTATGTAATTTGTTTCTTAAATAAATCTCAATATATTAATAATCTACTATATTACAAATACTCTATTGTATGGAAGTATATTCAGAGGTTTATCCATTATATTAAAGCTCAGCTTTTATATCTAATTTTATATCAAACACAACTCCCTCCAACAACAAAAAAAGTTAAGTCTTCTTAACCTCTCTCATTATCGGATTTTATATGTTAAACAATTACATTACATTTAACTGTAGTATATTCTATCGTTCTAATATGACGACTCACCTTGTATATTTATATCATTTTTACTAAATATTTTAGGAAACCTATTTACTCTGCCCTCAGCAAACTCTACAGAACAAGCATAAAATGAAACGCACACGAAGCAGTTAAATAATATCAACTGAGTTAATATGCAAGTTGTATTTTATACTTATTGATTCCATGTTGTAGTGTGTTCTATATTTCACTCAAACGACGTTTTTCGTCAATTATTCTTATGTTAACTAACAAAATAAGTACTAACGATTTCCAAAAGTATATCGGTAGGTCTTCTGGAATTAGCTCTAAGACCAAAAGAAAAAGGAAGACATTCTACTAGATATGTCGAACACATCAGAGCCACTGCCTAAATAAGTGACGATATCTTAGGAAGCCGCTGAAATTAGCCGAAAAAGAATAATATTTCACTGAAGGTTACGAAAATAATAACGTTAATACCAAAATTAATTGGGATGTCTTGGTGGAGCTGGTTCAAATGTCATTACTAACATCAGAAGGCACACAAGATTCATTAAATTGTGAAAATAACGTCGATAATAAGGATATAATATACAATTCCCTGATAAAGCCGGTTTAGACGTCATCAGTAACATCAGAAGACGAACAAGAATCACCCTATGCGAAAATAACATCGGTAACACATATATAACATACAATTTCTTGGTAGAGTTGCTTCAGATGCCATCACTAACACGAGAAGATACATAAGAATCATCCAGTGCGGAAATGACATCGGATGTAAGACACAATTTCTTAGTAGAGCTAGTTCAGGCATCATCACTAACATCGAAGACGAATAAAAATCATCCGGTACGCAAATAACATCGGTAATACAGATATAAGATACCATTTCTTGGTAGAGCCGGTTCAAATGTCATCACTAATATCAGAGTACAAACAAGAATCATCCAGTGGGAAAATCACTTCGGTTATACGGAATAAGGTACAATTTCTTGGCAGAGCCGTTACAAATGTCATTACTAACATCAAAAGACACACAAGAATCATCAAGTGACATAGGAAATACGGATATAAGATACAATTTCTTGGTAGAGCTGGTGAAGACATCATCATTAACACCAAAAGGAAAAAACATTTCCAGGCGAAACTAGCATGCTAATGCAGAAATAAAAAAAGATTGGTGGAGCTGATGAAAATGGCTAACACCAGAAGATAACGAGAAATATTCGAGTAGAGCTATTGACAATCGTCTTGACTTCTTGTATTAGGTCGTTTACCGCGTTATGGATTCCACTCCTGCCTTAGAAACCCTATACACAGTTTTCCTTTCGGGTCATATTCTGTAGCTCAGATTAGGAAACTTTCTTTTGGAATTTTGTGTTCACGCCATCTTATTTGGTCTGTTATTTTTCCTGTAGGTCAAGTTTTATAATTAGGTTCTGATCGTCCGTGTTTTTTATGTTCTTCTACATCTCCTACGAATCTAATCCTTTTACTATGGAAACATTATGAAATGTTTATAACTATTTTGGCATCTACATTATCATTTTCAGTAGCAATACAAGTCCACAATTTACTGAAACTATTGAAGCCACTTAAGTCGAGGTAAACATTAAAGATTTGTTCTTAACCAAATCATTTTTTCATTTGTCTCTATGCTACGATTTGTCATCTGTAAACGCCATTGTCTATATTGTTTATAAGCTGTTTCCAAGGTTCTTGGTGAGCAAGTATTAATATTCCTTTTGCATACGTCCCTTTTCCTCAGTGTATTCGTTTGTTATCATCCGTGGGGTTGTTCTAGTTACTTCGGAATTTTGTTTTTATTTCTGGTTAATTATCAGCGTAAAATATGCTGCCTAATTGTTGACGTTAACAGTAGAAGTCAAAATTTCCCAAATTTAACAAAAATGTCAGAGCTGATACCGAATGGAGATGACTCGCCGCTTACATTAGAAGAAAAACGGAGAAACATTTCGGTAGAACTATTATATATAGTGCTAACATATAATCAATATAGGATCAGCTGTTAATTCTGAAGAGTATGCCAAAGCTAACACCAGCAACATACAGCACTGCAGCAACATAAAATCTTTGGTCAAGCTAGAATAGCTGTCTGTTGTAACACCAGAATATAAGGAAAATATTCCGGAAACTATACCGAAGATACTAGCGCTAACACTGAAATACCATAGAATTTGCAGAAAAAGACAACTAGGATATCATCGCTAATACAAAAATAAAACGCGGTATAACATTCGCATAAAAATCACCCTGCGAACTAAATAGACATAGATATATAGATATGTTCAGTATTTGTTATGTTGGGTTTAAAACCTATTTGTCCTGTTTAGTCAATGTCTTCCGCAAGTTAGATTGTTAATCTTAGGTACTTGATCTATATACTATCTATAACATAGTATATTTAGAAAAACCTAGCTAAGATATTATCGGTAACACCAAAAGAAACAGAGGAATAGTGTCTTCGAGTTCATGCTCCTGTCAGATAAATTATGAGCTTCCTAAATTCTTTTACAATTAATTGTAATTAAAGTATTTTCTCCTCCTTCATCTTATTTTTCTTCCTCTTATTATATTAGGTCTAACATCCATTTTTTCCTGTTTAATCTATGCCTTGCATGGTCAATGTTCAACTGTCTATTCATCTTTTGGAAGAATTGATCAGTGCATTATCTGGTTCCGTGCTATCTTTGGCATTCTGTCATTGGCTATTATCTGTACATATTCTTTCCATATCGTTTTTTAACTCATCTTTTAATATCTTCGGTTTAACGGGTTTTTCTAATTGTATCATTTCTTAATCAATCCTTTAATGTTTATCTAGTACTTTTCCTAATATACCGTTCAATATTTTCATTATATTAGCTCTTAGTAATCTTTAGTCGTATTGGTATATGTCCTTTTTAATATAAGTAAAACACACTTTGCTTCAAAATTGCCATTTTATGGTTTTCCATGAACAACCACTGCGACGGCCGGCTATTTAAATCCTCATACCAAATGTTACGATGATGCGCTGGCAAAAAGTAACACAACTAAACTTTAAATACTGCCTTAAGATTATTGGATTTATCTGTAAAGGTAGTGACAGTCTTTCTTGGTGACTTGTTATACAGTGCTTCCCGAAAGTAACGGATAAATTCTATAAAATCGTTGAGAAAAATATTTCGCGCTTAAGGGATGAGGGGTGGGGGGTTGAATTATACATCTCTAAATGATAATTTAAAAATAAAAATCGACGTGTCCGAGCATTTTTTTGAAATATTTTTCACAGCGATTTTATAGAATTTATCCATTACTTTCGGGAAGCACTGTATATTGATCGCCTACCTTTTCAAAATTGATCTTATTGATACAGTTACACCAGATACATCAGAAATTTTCACTGCATTTTGAAGCAGCCAGTACTTAGAACTCTTGGATTTTATCTATAATAACCTACAGAGGTGTCAATTGAGGCCACCTGTTGGCACACTGCTGGCAAAAACGTGTAGGGGCGTATATGTATTAAATATAACGTCCTATTGTGTGGCAAACAGCTACGTGTATGTCTTCCGTCTAAGATTTCCTAGATAATTATTTACTTAGGGGTACAGAGGTTAAACGTATAGACGCAAATGTTTCAAACATTATAAATCTTAAATAAATTTTAATGTAAAATTTCATAGTATTGTCAGATGTTCTATTTAGTGTAGAACCATAGCACACATTTCTATTATTCTTGACTTTCTTTAAATATACTATATCTAAGTGGAAACATATTAACAGATACACTGCTGGAGGTTTTTTTATAAATTTAATAATAAAGACCAAGAAGATGTAATTGCACATATTCTATCCCAGTCTAATTGTTACATTTTTGATCTATGAAACTTCATTATTTCATAAAAACGGTTTAATAAAACAACGTAAACTACGAATAGTTAATAATAATGCTTAACAGTAAAATAAATAGTAGTGTATAAAAGAAATTTCAACTGTGAATATGAAATTGTTTTAAATGTTAAAACTAACTGTAGCCCCAATTAAATCCGTATTTGCGAAACCGGATGTTTTGGCGCAGACCCACTTGGGCGTAGAAACGGTTGGGGTTAGAACCCTTTGGGTTCAGGGACGTTTTACCGCAGGCCTGTTTGAGCAACGACCCGGTTAGGCGCAAGGACGCTAATAAAAATGTTATCAGCATTGGAAAAATACTATTTTTTTTATGTAATACATTAATTTTATGTTTAAGTAAACAATCTTCTTTCGCAGTTTTTAAAAATCATTTTTTAGGAACAATAAATAATTTAGGGCAACGGAAATTTGACACCATCGTAGAGAAGGTGCTACTTTCCACGCTCGGTCGGTATGAAAATTGTTGTCAAAAGGCTTTCCACACTTGGTGCAGAAAAACCCTTTTCTATGGCTATTTTAGAATATAAGCGTTCTGACACAATTTATAATTACGGAGTAGCTATACTCTTACACTTAATATCGAATAGTTCATTAGGTAACGGCGTCAATAGCAAGCTTTATTAACACAGTACAATTTTTCATATTTCTCTAGTTACAAATTAGACTTTGGGAAAAAATGCAATACCTTAAGAGGAAAGCTGTATTGTAATTTAAAAAACCATTTAACTTTAAAAATTGAGTTTCTTAATTGATCTATTGTAGAAAATTTTAGTCACTCTCGGTGAAAGGGAAGCTACCAAACAAATACATAGTATGGAAAATAGACTCTTCAAAATTGTATTTAAATTTTATAATAAAAAATATGTACCGAGGTATCAGTACGAGGGGGTATTGATATCTAGTTAGCCTGGAAAGTTTTTAGTAAAGAAAAGTGAATATGGTTGCTATGGTTACAACTATGATGTTTTATAAATAAGTTTTCAGAGTTTGACATCCATAAGTTGAACGATGATCAAACTGTGAATTTTTGAAAACAGCATATCTGAGAACTTGAAAGAATCGAGTTTCGATCAGTTATCAAGTATTTCTTTTTGAAACGGTTATTGGGCAAAGACATTTTTGCTGATATGATAGAAAGCGTAAGTGATCAGTGCCCTTCATACGCCACTATTAAAAACTGGATTGCGGAATATAAAAGAGGAAATTCAGATGTGAAAGATGAGCACCGCCCTGGAAGACCAGTTTGTGTGACCACTCCGGAAAACATTAATTCTGTCAATGATATGATTTTAGAAAATCGACGTGTTGGGATTAAAAATATTACAGAATCATTGCACATTTCCTATGAACGTGTGTGTCACTTCATTCATCACGACTTGGGTATGAGGAAACTTTCGGCCAAATGGATTCCAAGATGCTTGAACGATGATCAGAAGCGCATTCGATTGACAACGTCAAAAGAAATCTGGTGCCGTTTTGCAAAAGAATCCTCAAACTTTTTGGATCGGCTTGTTACTATGGACAAAGCGTGGATCTATCACTATGACCCAGAGACTAAAGAGCAATTCAAACAGTGGAAGCATCTTGGTTCTCCACGGTTCTAGGTGAAAATCCCGAAACATAAATCCCGAATCAAAAATCTCGAAAGCCAAATCCCGAAAACAAAAATCTCGAATGACAAAAATCTCGATTGACAAAAATCTCGAAAGACAAAATCCCGAAAACAAAAATCTCGAATGACAAAAATCTCGATTGACAAAAATCCCGAAAGACAAAATCCAGAAAACAAAAATCTCGAATGACAAAAATCTCGATTGACAAAAATCTCGAAAGACAAAATCCCGAAAACTAAAATCTCGAATGACAAAAATCTCGAATAATCCAGATGTAGTTATTAAGTTGTATACGTATTATACAGCGTGATTCACGTCAGAATACGCGCCTGAAAGGTTAACAATATGCAACGCCACTTACATTTCCGCGTTTGCGCCGATTTCTAATATCTCTGATATGATTCTATTTAATTTTAATTTAAAAGTTACTATTTTATTTTTATTCTATTTAATTATAAATGTATACATTGGAAATGCTCTATGAAAAAAATTATACATTTAAGTTTAAATTGTGGGCAATTCCTCTTAAAAAATCTACACTGTTGGTGTCAGCATATCGAGCAATACAATTTTGCAGCCGGACTGTCACATCCCTGTAATGTTTCTTCTGTGCAAATACGTTTCTTCCCTGAATATATTGTTCAATTGCGATTTAATTTAGCTGCTGTTCCTTTTTTAAGCAGTCTATCAATTTTGAAATGTTTGGATGGTTAGCTGCAACAACTTCGTTAAACCGCCTATGTCATCCTTCAACGCAATTGTTTGTTCATGGTAAATTTTCTCTGAAACCTATATCTATTATTGGAAACGAATATTTACAATTCGAGATTTTTGTCATTCGAGATTTTTGTTTCCGGGATTTTGTCTTTCGAGATTTTTGATTAGGGATTTCTGTTTCGGGATTTTCACCCGACACCGTTCTCCACGACCCAAACAATTCCGTGTTCAAAAATCGGCTGGCAAGATTCTTGCTTCAGTTTTCTGAGACAAAGATGGGATAATTCTAATAGATTATTTGGAATGGAGTAGAACTATCACAGGAGCATATTATACTAAGTTGCTAACTAAATTACATAAGAAAATTGTGGAAAAACGTCGCGGAAAACTTGTCAGAGGTGTGCTCTTTTTGCAAGACAACGCTCCTGCTCACAAGTTTGATTCCACTGCAAAAAATTGTTGTTATTGGTTTGAATTGGTTGACCACCCGCCCTATGCTCCGGATTTAGCACCGTCAGACTATTATTTGTTCCCAAAGCTCAAAACCCATTGAAAGGTAAAAGATTTTCGACAAACGACGAAGCAATACGTTGAGGAGTGGTTTGCAGACCAAGACGAAGATTTTTTTTAATGGCTTAGAATTACTTCATGAACGTTCTGCTAAATGTATAAGTCTTAAAGGAGATTACGTTTAATAAATAAAATTTTATTTTGAAATATTGTGGCATTTTATATGGTAGGCTAAGTACTTATCGATACCCCTCGTACTTTCATTGTCGTACGGAATATTGTGAGGTGGGCAAATAGTAATTTTTTGATTAAATAACATAAATAAAACAATATTGTTGCATAAACAATATTTAAAAATGCTTAGTGTTCAATATATTTTTCATATATTAGTTGTTTTGTAAACTTGATTGATTAATAAAATTGGATAATTCTGCATTTTCATTAATAACACAAAACCTTTTATAGAATAAACCACTTTAATATAAGTTTGCGCCCAAACGTCCCAGAACCCAACAGTCTCTACACCCAATCGTCCCTGCGCCAAGCCATCGCTACGCCCAAACAAGTTTGCGCCAAACCGTCCGCGCCGAATGGGCCGTCGTATTTCCATTTCCATTTTCTTCTTAGGCTGTTCCATATTTGCAGTTTTCTTTAGATCATCTATCCCAATAGTTTCACGCTTATTGTGTATTTGTTGACTTTTATAAATATCAAATCCTGCATCAAAGTCCCTGAACTACGTTTTACATAGATGAATGAATTCTTAACATTTTCTTTCCTCCAATAGAACTGTGATTTTGCATTCAGTTAGGTGTTTGTTCGAGAGTTGGAATTCGTGCCCAGACAACACGATAAACATTGCTGGCTGTCAACTGCAAGCAGGAGAACCTATTAAAGCCGCTCTACATTTACTTCAGCACACTAATAAATAAAGAGGACGCTAAGATAGATGAAGCTACGTAATGCCCTTTTAATTACTACCTATTATTTATTATGGCAACATTTGTTCTGTTCCTAAAACACTTTGCAACGTGCTTTGAATTTATTTCTGCTCTTTGCCGTGCCACAATAAAAGGATACAAACTTTCGGACGTGTTTGAATATTCCGCAGATCCTTAGGTAGCAGAAACGAACACTCAGTGCTAATGCCCGATTTCAGCACGAAACGAAAATTATACATTAAACAGTTTATTCACAAATCTTTTGCTTTCAACTTTCTGAATACATTAGTGTTTCTAAACGTTTTTGCGGTTCTGTTTGAATAATTTTACGAAAAAATTCCACTTGCATGTAATGTCTTGTAATTGATACTAATTGGTTTATAATCCGCCAGATTTTGATAAACATTGTAATAAACAAATACAATGTAATTACTTAGAAATAAAGTCTCTCAAATTTATGGTAAATTATCAAATTATGTATGTAAATGACACAAAATCGCAAATATCGCCGTATTTAAATTTTCAATTGAATTATTGTAAATTCAACTAAATACTAGTGTGCTTTGTTTAATAGTTTCTGGAAAAATAATTACAAAATACTCTCTTCTCGCTCTCTCTCTTTCTCCGTGTCTCCGTCTCTGCTGCTGTCTCTCTTCCGGTTCTAGATCATTCTCTCGCCACCACTTGCTCGTCGGTTACCGATTCCTCACTGGAAAAGATGCTCGCCAAGACAGTTGCTCGCCATCCGTTTGTTCCACAGTCAACTTGTAAAATAATTTGGCATACGCTTCCATGCATAATGAAAACCTTTGCCTATATTTTCAGATATCATAGGTATAGGGAGAATATTATTTAGTTAAATAGATGAACCTAACAAAAACTAAGGTTATGTACCCCGGACCAGAAATACCAATTAACATAGGAGGAACAGAAATTGAAAGAGTAACGGATTACAGATACCTGGGACAAAGAATAGAACTAGGACGACACAACGAAAAAGAAGAAATAAAATGAAGAATACGAGCAGGATGTGCCGCCTTTGGTCAATTATCCTTCATTCTAAAAAACAGGAAAATAGCCCAACGCCTCAAAACAAAAGTGTTTGAGCAACGCAGTATACCAGCTATGACCTATCGTACAGAAAACTGGGCTACAACGAAAGGAAACATCAAATCAATAAGGATAGCTCAAAGGGCGATGGAAAGAGCAATGTTGAACATTACAAGAAAGGATAAAATACGAAACGAAAGAATTAAATCCATCACCAAAGTAACAGATGTAGGAGTTTCAATCGCCCAATTGAAATGGAGTTATGCAGGGCATGTGGCCAAAAGCAACACAAACAGATGGAACAGGAGAATAATAGAATAGAGACCATACGAACACAAAAGAGGAAGAGGACGACCACCCATGCGCTGGTACGACGACTTTAAGAAAACAGCTGGATTAACATGGATCCGGACAGCACAAGATCGCGACAGAGGGAAACATTAGGGAAGGCCTATATCCAAAAATGGATTTGAAGGGCTTAAGAAGAAGGAGAAGAAGAAATAAATTTTGATATTTTAGGGAAATATTTGTTTATACACCAAAAAGTTCGAAAGCGGAAGCTAGATAAGTTTTCTCTAGCATTTTTTTAATAGCTGGCTAGTAATTTTGAAACTAGGATATCGAAGAAATTCTTATAGAAGTAATTTTCTGTTATACTCTGCAGATTACAGAATATGCTGAGAGGATTTTTCAAATACTTCGACTCTAGCGCCTGTCATTTTTAAATTGTTATTTCAGTTAACAGAAACCTGAAGTTAGTTCCATCGTTCTCAAACGTTTGAGAGTAAACCAATTGGTAAAATGGTGCACCTCCGAAAGGTTTTAAAATTATGCAAAAAAATATTAGGAAAGGATTTTGATTAAATTTTATATACTGTATTAAAACTGCGAAAAACCTATAAAACATTTATTAACGAAGCTTTCCGCGAAGGAGGTTACTAAAATAATGCTCAATTTTGATAGTAACGCACTTGTAAAAATTGTTCGTTTCCAAAAAGAAATTTTATATAAACAATAGGAGATAATTAGAATTTGCTACGTAATAAAAATTGAAAAATCTATTTTAATGATGATTTAGTTATCTCTGAGGTTTTCCATATATCTTCCTAAATTTAAACAAAATAGATGAATGCGAGTTCAAAATACCAGAAAATATTGCCCCAAACCCAAACCTTAAGTAAAATTAAACAGACAAAAGATTTACACATAAACATTATATAAAATGACGTTCTAGTTAATGCTAGCAACATATACTAAATACCTACTGAAAATATTTTATTTTAAGAATATATCTATTGTGGAACATATGCCCAGCGAGCAAATAATTGTGGAGCATAGAGCAAACGGTGGCGAGTAAACGATGGTAAGCAAGTGGGCGGACACCCTCTCTCACTGCCTCATTCTATCTCTTTCTCTCTTGCTGTCAATTGAAATTCTTCTTTTATTGTAACATTCCATATCATAACATATTTTGCATTCCTCTGAGTGTTTCCTTTCCTCAATGGACATCATGTATATTACAGTATTTTTCCTATTTTTCTGATTATCCTTCAGATTGTGATGTTGATTCCTTACTCTTTTTGTGGAACACTGTTTTTTTTTTTATATATTTGCATTACCTTAATTGCCTCTCCATTTTTTTAAATAAAACATCCCGTATGTATCAATTTGGTTGATACTAATTTTTATATTTTTAATAATGGAAATTGCATTTTAAAGAATGAAGATCCATACGGAAACTTTGCGATGGTAGCTGGTCAAAGTGGGAAAAAATGAAATGAATACAAATTATGACTTTAATGGAATAGATTCTGTATTTTAAATGAAAAATTACACATATTGTGATTTTAACACACTCTTCCTAAATAGGGTGCGAAAAAATAATATTTGTATTTGATTAGCTCTAAGTTGCAAAATACATTTTCTAATAAGTTCTTTAGATTATATATTGCTGTAGTATTCCCCCTACCTTACTTAATACGTTCAACAAACAACGAAAAAAATTACTGAGAATAAGGTATTAAAATTAATGAAGGTAATTCACATCCAACACCACGGCTATATGAGACTCTCAGGGTAAATGCTGTATTAGGAACGCACTACAACTCTGTTTAATTTAGAAAAATAATGAATGTTCGATTATAACTGAAAAGGAAGTCATAATTTACAATCCATTACACATACGCCCTCTGATTTTACAAAATTTTAAGATTACAAACTAAAACACATATACAAACAAAAAACACAATTTAATCTTCTCTATTACGGCAAAACTTTAGTTTAACGTTTCACCCACCTTGTTCATTGTCACAATGATAGACCACTGACCTCTTTCTTCTGCAGATCCCGGCAGTCAGTCCAAAACACTCCTATCAGCTGTCCAACGATGTTCTAACTTCCAGCTTGGCATATACTGAAACTCTCTTTACTTCGACCTTCTCCAGGACATATGTAATTCTAGTCGAATCTTTCAGTTATTATTCTCGTTTAAGAACAAATTAAAAAAATATAACTGTTGTTCTTTGGAAATTTATTCACTAGCTTATACAAAAGCTTTACAATATCCGAAGTAACAAAATTCAGTAACAACTATCTCAAAACCACCTCTCTTTATTAATATAATTTTTCTCGTAACTCAACAAATAATAATTTCGACTTTTTTATACGAAGAATATAAATTGACACACCTTTCGTTTTTCTAATTTTTATCGTAACTAGTAAATACATTTTTATTTTTCCCTCCTACCAATGAGGATCAAGATTTTCAATCACAACCTCCTATCTACTAACAAATCACATAATATCTAAACAACCATCAGAGATCGC
>JABXWE010004609.1:0-20611 GCA_014611495.1 Limonius californicus | reverse complement strand
TATATATATATATATATATATATATATACAATATTTTAAACTATTTTTCAGTAGTAATACTCAGATTGTTCCTCTTCATAGGTCTCTAAAGGTTCGACTATCGTTATCAAATTGATATGTCTTGCATTCTTGAACATCTGGATACTAAACCTACAATTAGCTTTCAAATAAGCTTTCCTAATACGTCACCAGACTGTTCGACTATATTTACGAGGAGAGTTCCCTTTGTTTATAATACGTTATAATTAAAGACTTTTATATGGACTGAACAAATGTTTGTCTCGGTGTCAGACATTATCTACAACCACGGATTTTTTTATTCTAATGTTTATATGAGTGCCTAAGTTTTAAATTTGTATTTTTCCTATAATAAGCAATGCTAACCAATTCAAGGGGCAGTAAACAAAATTCATTATTTAGAACTAACCGCGAGGTCACCATGTTTGTCGTAGTGCCGACATCACACCCGGGAATTGGCGAGTAGCGGCACTAATGACCACATTTAAATATTAATGACCAACTGAAATGTTACGAAGCCAGTCCACCTTTAAGAGTTGACGATCGATAATTCGGCTCGCAATACAAAACAAAAACTCAAATATTTCATCTAGAAAAGTCAGGAAAAAACTGCGGATGCTGTCTAGAATTTTGTGCAGTTTTCGAGACAATTTTTCATCGTTAATTCTTTAAGCTTGGAATGCGAGTAATATTTCAGAAGCGTTGTCTTTAGGGAATTTAGAAACTTGCACGTGACCACACTGTGCTCTAGTGAATCAATAATATCTTTGAAGCCGAGTTATTGGCCCTTGTTCCTTCGAGGATTACTTGAGAAAATGTTGCTTGTTATCAATTCCTTTTTCTGTGTATTTGACAGACAAATTTCACTAACAGACAATAAATCCGATCTGAGTTTCTAGTGGCACTTAAAAGTTCTTAAATTGCTAATTGCTTCTTAGACTTTAAAATATTTTACAACGGATTTTCTAAATTGATAGATTTTGATTTAATGCATTATATTGGCGCAAAGGAAAATACAATTTTATATTTTTTAAGACCGAGGTTTATTGGCACAGAATTGTATCAATGGATGATTTGAAGCAAGTAGGTCATGAAAAAGTATATCTGCTCTGAAATATTGCGCAGGCCAGTCGCGGAAACGAGCTCAATTTATATAGCGTATACATAATGGAAACGCTCGTAGATGGCAGCCAGATTCCATGTAATCTAGATTACTGGAACTTTTACAGGCTCCGGATCTCAGGATTCCAGATAAAGCCCTCCTCTAAAATATCTTTTAACTGAGGATTATAAAAAAGACGGAATGGGTTTATATCTATCCACCTAAGAGAAGTTCTTTCAGTTTCCTCTTTAATGTTCCATTTTAAAAACGACGCAAAAACATGATTGTTCCGTTTATACTGTGGAAGGCTTTGACTATTTTTTATTGAATGTGCATCAAAAGAACGTAAGCAAAACTAGAACCACGAGTCGGTGACTCTAACAAAGTTTCAAAGTCATTGTTTACGTGTTCCGAAACAGAATCAGGAGCAGGCAAGCAATCAATTTTGAAAGTTTCGCGTGACACAATATGTCGCCGGGAAAATTCATTTTACACATCAATATTTGATGCCCGGATCAAAGCGATAAAGTATCAAAGCCTTTCGTACTAATTTTTTATGTGATATCGACTTTAGGGATGTTGAAAGGTCAAGTGCGGGTTAACACATAGTGCCAGTACTTTGCGAGTAGAAAGGGGGCCAAGTAGTGTTAATCTTTGACATCGGACAGTCAAGTGGCTACTTATTTGCCGCTGTTTCCTGTTCCCGTAGTAGCTTCATTCAGTCCGTGCTTTCAGCAGAAATTCACGAGCACCGCAGCTGCCAAATTTAACAGCCTTCCCTGGAGGGATTTTTCCTCTCTCAACTGACAAGAATTTCCAACGAAAATATTCTTAAATACGTTTTTATTATCAAAGCTAGTGATTCATTACGTAGAATCCAATATCAAATTCTTTTATCTATAACTCGGTTGTAGCAGCTGGGGGATTGTAAAATAAAAGATATAATCGCACCTGCCTCGAGCAATCGTATACAAATAGGATTTTGCGGAGCAGACACGAAACAAAGCATTTAATTATGAAGAAACAACCAAATGTCTCGCAGATTCCGCCACGGAACACTGAATAGAATTAAGAACATACGTTACCCGTCCTTTTGTTCGCTTTGGTTGAAAATTGCAAGGGCAGCAAAGAACAGCGGGTAGCTACTTTGACTGTTAAATCGGTACAATCGATAACCGACAATAATTAGATTAAATAAATTTGTTACCGAGACTTTATCCCTAACGAAGCGCCCGTGCTCGGTTATTTCTTACTTTGTCTTATATTTAGAACTATCTGCACTATATACCGGACGATAAAATTTATGAAGCACGTTTACACCCGCTCATTTTTACGAGACGAGTTTAGTAAAGATATTTTATATTCCAGGTGGCACGACGGCTCACGTTCAAGCTATTGTCAAAGGAAAGGCGCTTCTCCCCTGCGATCTCACTCCACCGGCCCCCAACGACAGCGTAGTTCTTGTCGTTTGGTACAAGGACGAGCACACCCCAATTTACAGGTACGTCTGTTAATGAACAATTCATGTACCTCCACAGGTTTGGTATTTCTGAAGGCGCGAAGGACATGCATTGCAAATTATCCACCCTGATGCAAGTGTGCAACGTCGTACGAGGAAAATGAGAATGGTATGGATAATCTTGTCGCAACGATCCCCGCCCAGTCGATTGCGTCCCGTTACCAGATTAACCAGATTCAACCAACCTAGATTTCCCAAAGGGAGAATTTCGCTCACTACTTTCGCTCTTTTTTCTGTCCTCGCAATTTCTTGTATCCATCTTGAAGAGGCGTTCTAACCGCAAAGTGGATTACCCGGCCCCTAGAAAAACTTGACATTCCAAAACTCGTTCAAACCTGGATTTCCGAAGTCTACGAAGAAAATATGAAACAGAGATTGTTATCCCGGCTTGCCCAACGTCCGTCGTTTGACATCCTATCCTACATTTATCTGCCAGGATAACAGCAGGACGTGCACGTGACCAGCACTGCAATCTTTGCAAGAAATTCTCCGCAGCAGCGGTTGATCTGAGAACAATAAGCTTCCGTTATGAATTTTTCAAAATATAAGCCGAGTTCCATAAATGTTAGGTACCTACACTTTTCAATAGAAAAAATATAAAAAAAGAGCCGATTTTTATCAACGCTGGGATTCCTTCCCCGCTACAAAAAAGGAAGAGTTTAGAGCACGTTGGCTGGCGTTGTGTCGGAAACTGAAACATCGTAAAACTGAAATTATTACATTTCCTCTTTGGCACCTATACACGTTTCCGGCCGCGCCTACTTCAGATATACTGCAACCGGTTAAGTTTAAACGCCCAACTAAAATTGATAGCATTTCATTTATCAAAGATTTCCTCCAAATGAAATGCACCCCTATGAAAAATAAGGCCGGCAGTTAATAGTCTCGTTCTTTATGTAAGCTGTGTGCGTAGCGAAGCTTTAAAATCGTTATGGTTGTCTGTCAAAGATGAGATCGTATTTGGTTTATAGCCTCAGTTACGAGCTCAGATTACGTGTAATATGTGAGCAGAACTTAAAGAACTTAGTATAGCTGGGTTTATAATGTATTTTTAATATTCCTCGCATGGGATTCGCTTGACAAAACCAAGGAAAGCTATATGAAATTTATTATTCCACACTAAAGATCCCGGTTTAGCACCCCCGTGCTTTGCATGAGCCATAAAATTTAATATCTGTTATGTCATTTAGAAAATGTAGAGGTAGCACGGAAGTTAACAGTGATGTATCACATTCAAATACTATAATTTTTAGCAATATAACACGGAGGTGCAGTTTTGTGGTGTTTAGTTTATCAACCAAATACGCCCCTCATATTAGTGATATACAACATATATCCCTCGTGTTGTAGTAGGGTTGACTATTTTTACTTTGACAAGGAAATCTTTAGACATTTATTTTATATATTCGCTATGAAACCGAATAAATATTTTAAAACTGCTATAACAGTTCTAATTTGGGAATTACCAGTTTAATTGACACTTGTATCTGCATCATTAATGTTCAGTGACATAATTGACATCAGTGTTGGGCAAGGTCTTATACATGTGGAATCAGATTCGTTTCAGTATATGATCTACACTCTGAGCAAAGATAGTTACCGAAAATGGTTGTAACTAAAATATCCAAGACCCTCAAAAATAAATTTAGATCATTTACCTTTTTGTAATTTCTGTCAAAGAAATGCTTACTAACTAAGGATTCCTTTGTATATTCGTATTAGACCACTGCGGGAAAGGTTTCATTTGTGTTGTATTGTGATATCAATATCCTGAGAATAGGAAATAATGGAAGAAAATGTCCTGTATCAGAAACATGGTAGAAAAAGGCTAATGAAGATGAAGATTCACATTTGAATTCTTTCAGTAATGTAAGTAGATAGGATTTATAGTAATAAATGCATTCAATACATATTTGTAATGAATATGCTTCATCTAATTTCCTGTGCCGTGTTGCCACTTTGTTTTCAGATTGCGAAACAATTAACTAAAATTTACCGTTCAAAGATAGTGGGCTAGAGATTGGCGCGTTAAACTTTTACGCTGAAGGTCCTTGGTTCAATTCCCATTACCAAAACATCCTATTTTTAACGGCCGCTCTCCCTCGCAAGGCAATGACAAACAAACGAGGTATTCTGCCTAGTAAATCTTCTCTGGAATAGAAGTGTTTACATTTCCCGTAGTTCGGAGTCCACATTAAGTTGTAGGTCATCTATATCTGTGCCACTTTAAACACGCAACACAGATATAGAGAAGATCGCTACGTCTGTTAAGCGATAAAGCACTCTAGGAAGAAGAAAGTTAGTGAGGTTTACATTAATTTACATTACGCAACTACTCACTAAAAGGAGTCTTTAAATTTGAAAACCTATGTACAGTCAAGTTCCACCTTGGCGGTTTCAATTGTAGACAACATCTTGTTTAGTATTATAAATAATATAACGGTGAAGCTTTACAGGGTACATCCCATGAAGAAGTTTGACCTGCGGACGGGCAGAGCTTTCGCATCGTTACTCTTGCACCAGGTTGCGGGTGCCAAATTCGTGACATATAGTGGTGTGGTGAGCATCATGCATTAGTAATCTCAAAACGGTTAAAGCTCCCGCATCTTTGCTCTGACACCAAGTTGTCGGGTGCCAAATTGATGACACATGGTGGTGTGGTGGGTATCATGAATTAGTAACCTCAAAACGGTCAGAGGTCCCGCATCTTTGCTTTCACACCAAGTTGTCAGGTGCCAAATTCATGATAAATGGTGGTGTGGTGAGCATCATGCATTAGTAACCTCAAAATTACTCCTTGTTCATTCGAACGCAGATACCCAGATATTAGAGCGATTTACTGGATAGGCGACTCGTTAATATCGGGTAAGGTACGAACTGGGATGATAGCCCAGTGCTCTAACGACTGGACCACATTAACGCTTAATGTTGTAAGTAACAACCAAAATATTGTTTATTTCTTGTTTATTTTGCCATGTAAACACAAACATATCATAACGAATAAACATTACAACTCTAGTGAATATTTAAAAATTAAGGGTTTATAATTTCAGTAATCCTTTGGTTGTAATGTACTTGTACATCAGGTTTGTGCTATTCGAGTTCATTATCGTACTTTTTAAGGTTCCTGTTATATTTTTTCTTGTTGAATTTAGTTTTCCTCCTGATGGAATTTGACAACAAAATTATTAAGAAATGCGACTGTTCGAGATATCTACGTCCCCTTAAAGCTCCAATGAAATGTATGATAACAATATCGATCACAGCATAGCCCTAGGAAGAAGTGCAACTAGAACTCTACTTGGCTTAATTACAATATGGAACTGTAAAGTAATGGAAGGAGAATATATCATAGTATTGTTGACAGCAGCAGCTATGGAGTGGGAAACATATTTCAGTACGGCAATAGAAAAGAAACAAGAAAGAAATTGTGATAATAGAAGACTATGGAAAGAAAGAACTGCAAATTGCTAAATGGAAAAAATAGCCACATGAGAAGAAGGATTTAGTTCTAAAATCAACATGTTATATTACTCCCCCACCCTCACCACACAGTTCATTAGGTTTATATTAACAAAATTTAAACTTGCCAATCTTGTATTATTGGAAGTACCTTAACAACTTGCTTACAGTTTGAATTTGATAATAAATTTCGAGATTCGCCACATAATGGAATATTGCAGAATTGAAAATTCAGTAGTTACTGTTCTGTGTCTAAGCTATTACATAACCGCGTAACTGAAACGTACATGTAATGAGGGTAGCCTCTTAAGTTTTTACAAAACCTAGGGAAAAAAAGTTTTATTTGGTGCAAAATGTTTTATTGCTTTTCAAAATATTCGTCTTTAAAATTTATACCCTTTTGCATGCGTTCAAACCAATTCTCGAAACATTTTTGCCACTCTGAAGTTGGTATCTCAAAAACATGTTTTTTGAAGACTTCAACAGGTTCTTGAGGTGATGATAATCGCTGTTCCTATATTCTGTTTCAATTTCGGGAACACAAAAAAGTCGTTAGGCGATAAATCAGGTGAATACGGGCAATGAGACGTTAATTCGATATTTTTCTCCTTCAAATAATCGATTGTTTGACGGCCATGCGAGAGCAGGCATTGTCATGATCAATAATGATGCGACGCTTTCGGTTGTTTTCCTGATGTTGTCGATGATTTCTGTCAAACAAATTGTTGTATACCATTCAGTTAATGGTTGCGACATGTCCAGTACATTCGAAGCAACAAGCAATCATTTTCTTGGAAGTGCTTCGTGAACGAAGAACTTTTGTGGGATTCGGTTCCTCTTGGAACACCCAAACAGTGAGTTGTTGCTTAGTTTCCAGTACATACAAATATATCCAAATGTCGTCACTAATTACGATGTTGTATACGGATTTTGCAGTTCCTCGGTCGAATTTTTTGAGCATTTCCTTGCACCAATTAACGCAAGCCTTCTTTTCAGCTTCAGTCAAATTATGCGGAATCCATCGGGAACAGATCTTTTTCACAGCTAAATGTTCACGCAAACTCGAATGTACTGCAGCCTTCGCTATGCCTAAGTATGCCTCTATCTCAATGTAAGTCATATACCAATCTTCTTCAATCATGTTGCGCACAGCATCGATGTTTTTTGGAATAACAACCGATTTTGGTCGACCTTCACGCAATTCATCATTGACGGACGCACGACCACGACGCAAACCAATTGTAAACAGTCTTTTCTGATGCTTCATTACCAAAAGTTGAACGAAGCGATTCTATGCATTGTTGTTGAGTGAGGCCTAAAATCGTAAAAAATTATCTAACGAAAACCTTCACGTGAAATTTTCATTTTTTCACAAAATTGTTTTTAAAAGCTCACTGTAAACAAACTACTCAGTCAATTTCGAAGCTGTCACTGTTTTCACAATAAGAAAAGTCAAATTTACATTGTTACTATAATTGTAAAACAATTTCAATTGTCTATACTTTGAATTAAGTTAATTTGTTGGATTTTGTTATTATAATGAAAAAAAGTCGTTGCATGTACATGTTGTAACTGTTTTCATATAATCAACCTAAACAAATAGCGGCGAAAGTTTAAATATAAATTACTGATTTGAATGTTGCATGAATTTGAATTTATTAGTTTAGTTAATCATACGGAGTACGCTTTAAACTGAAACTAAGGGCTTTAAAGAGTTTAAACGATTAATTTTATAACCAACCCCGCTTCTAGGTGAAACAGAACATAAGTTTTTAATTAAGCGGTTGAAGCTTTCTATATAAAAGCTTTCTGACGCAGCTTGAAATGTTTACCAATATATTGAACAGACTTCCATGAAAAGTTTAAATGTTTAATTTAATAATTGTAAAATCTAAAATACGACCGAATTGATAATCGAAAAATAAAATATTACATTGGCAAGTATTGATTACATTTAAAGTATCATTATTGTAGAAACACACAAAACCGTGTGTTATTTCTCTGAACTCGATTAGTGCAATCATTCAAGGGATAAATTAATAATATTGCTGATGTGGTGCAAATAACTGGTCCTAATTTAGCATTCGGTTTGACCTGAAATTTACTTAGCATGCGGATACAAACTCGCACTATTTACCTACAATTTCATAATTTAGTGACACCGCGGTCCCAGTTTGCTATAAAATTGCTCGCGTTCCTTGATTAAATTTTATAAATTGAATAGCAAGTTTGTGTTTAAAATATACAGCTAAAATACTGCGAACGTCCAGTAGACCGTTTGTAGCATTTCGTATAAGTATAAACTGCCGCTAACGAAGAATAATAGGTTCGAATAATGAAGGGAAAGCAAAATTACAGTTAGATATAAAAAATTCAAATAAAAATCAAGGACCAAGAAGTGGCCATGCAGCGAACTAGCCTTGATGGTAAAGTCAAAAATGTTGAATAACTTTTCCAAAAAAATTAACTCATACTGTTAAGGTAAAATTAGTATACCTTGGCACTGTTATATTTTTACAATAACAGACTAAAGTAACTTTATTTGAGTACTACTGAATATTACTGAAATTTGTTTTTTTCATACCAGGAACTCTATTCATTCTGATATAAGTAACACCATATAATGTAAAATCACTGCAATATTTAAGAAGATCAAATGTATTTTTGGAAAAAAAAAGGTATATTTCTCTGTTAATTTTATCTCGCATGAGAACTACTAAACTGCTAAAGTAATTTTGCTATAAACTACATTATGGCATATAGCAGGCAACATATTAACTACTACTTGCAGTTTCACAGACTTACTGCAAGTGTTTAGTGGTGTCTAGATCTATCGATTTAGATACACTACGTGCATCTAATCCCTGGATCAACATCTGTTTACATGAGGCAATTATGTCTGTAACTGGAACTGGAACATGTTTGAATGCATCTTTTAACTTTATATCCAAGGATCCACCATGTAATGTATACAGCGTGTCAATTTAAAAACGTACAATGTGTTATATATTGGGAAGTAAAAGAGATACTGAATTTTTCCAGCAAATGTTTCTACAACATGGAGGGGAGAATCATAATGACTCATAAGGTAACCTTCCCCATTCAACTCCTAAGGCTTTAGGTTCAGAATAAAATTCAAATGGTAACATCCAGTTTGTGATACCTCACTGAAAGGTCTTAGAAAATGCTGCTCGGTAATAGCACCTTCTATCCCTCACCCGACTCGTTTCGGAAAAAATAGCAATTAAAACTCAGAAGATTCGTAAACCAATTACTGTAATTAAAATTTAAAACTATTAGACTAAATGTTTAAAATGACTTCCATTATTCTCTTAGCAATAATAAAGTCTACTATCGGCACTCTCCAATTATTCGTTGTCGCAGTTGTGCTATGGACTGAGGCTGCGTTTTGTAGATAACAGATTTTAAGTGACCCTATACAACAAAGTGTAATGGAGTTAGTCTGGAGTTCTTGGGGGCCATTCTGCTGGTCTTCTCTTATTCATTTCCAACTCGATGGGGTACTTCTTCACTATGTAGTCCTTATAAGAGCATGGCTAGACCAACATTATCCAAAACAATAGATTACTAGGAAGAAGACCAATAAAATGGCCCCCAAGATCTCCAGTTTTGACCACTATGACCATTAGACTTTACTATTTTCTAGAGAATAATGGAACTAATTTCAAACACATTTAACATTTTTAAATTACAATAATTGGTTCAGAATTTTCTGAATGTTATTTTTTATTTTTTCCATCACGAGTCGAGAGATGAAATGGTTGCTAGTACTGAATAGTATTTTCTAAGAGCTTTTCAATGAGGTGTATAAGGTGTCACAAAATAAATTTGAAATTTTTTGGATACTTAGAGCCTTAGGGTTTGATTGTTCTATTGATTGATTGGTCTAGATCAGCAATATGCCAAAAAAAATTTTTTAATTTGAATAAGGTCTTCAGGTGCCACAACGGCTTTTAATTATATGCATATTTTGATAACAACTGCCTGCGCGTCAAAAATTCTAGTTCGTTCAGATTACAAAATTTCTTATAGCTTGTGTTTTAAAATATTTTCATACTAGTATCAGAATTGACATACAACTATTAGCAGTGCACGATGAAGGTCCTTCATCCTCAATATCAGATCCACCTTCGACATCATCCCCAATACCGTTTCCACCTATAACGCCTCCCTGCAACAAACAAGTGCGAAAGGAATGTGATCGATGGAGACTGTCAGATAGAGGTGCTGCTGCCATTTCAACAGCGCTACTTCAGGATTTGGGCATTGTGACCGAAGAAAACTTTTTCTCAGTTATTAATTGCAGTAAACTACGGAGAGAGAGGCAGAAGCTTCGAAAACAACTTCAATTTGATGTTCAGTAAGATATGGGGCCGCAGGCAATATATTTTGATGGAAGAAAAGACAAGCCGACGAAGACTGTGTTAAGAAATGGAAAGTGGCATCCGGTGGTCGTTACTGAAGAACATGTGGTTTTAGTAAGGGAACCAAATTCTGAATATATATTACATATCAGTCCTACATCAGGAAGCTCTCTTGCTATTACGAAAAGTAGCAGAAAGTTCTTATCTACAGATGAGTTAGTCGCAGTTGGATGTGATGGAACAAATGTAAATACTGGTTGGGAGCCTGGTATCATACGTCAGTTTGAAGTGCAGCGTAAGAAACCACTTCATTGGTTTGTTTGTCTCCTTCATATAAATGAACTCCCTCTTAGACATTTACTGATTTATCTTGATGGCATAACGCAAGGTCCCACTTGCTTCTCAGATCCACTCGGTGAGGCTCTTAAATATTGTATGTTGCCATTAGTGAAATATAGTAAGATTGACGGTAATACTTTGTCCAAAATTGATTTAAATAAGCTCAGCAATGATTAAAAATATCTATATAGAATGACTGTTGCTGTTACTACCGCTGATTGCAGCCAAGAATTGGCTAATCTTCAGCCTGAACCGATGGCACATCCTAGATGGCTAACAACAGCCAGCAGAATATTACGTTTATACGTTTCATCAAATAATCCATCTGATAGTCTTGTATATAGTCAAGTATATAGTTAAAGTATATGTGCCTGTATGGTTCAAAATCAAGACAAAATCAGCATGCTGGAACGGCTCACGCCATTTGTGGAAAATGATTCAATACAGCAGATATCTTCTTCCAAACCTACAAAAAGTTGTCGGTCTTGTAATTCAACGAAACGCATTCTTTGCCCACCCTGAAAATGTACTGTTAGCTATGCTTACTGACGAAAATGTTCATGTTAGGCAGCTGGGATTTCGTCGTGTGTTGAAATGCAAAGACCAACAAAAAAACAAGTAAAGCCGTTCGGCATTTTAGAGTTCCAAAATTGAATTTCGAAGCCCAGGAACATTACGACTTTATAAGCCAAGACAGTTACCACAATGTTAAACCTCCACTGACACGATCAATTAGTCGAGATGAGATCAAGAGGTGTATGGATGGTGACGAAACTAACATTTCCAAAATTTCTTTGTCATACTCAACCAGTAGAACGGTGTGTTCGGTTGGTAACCGAAGCATAAGCAGCTGTTATTGCTAGTCAAAGAGATGGTTACATTCGATCAAGACTAAAATCACGATCGATAATTGATAGGTTCAACAAGAAATCAGAGTATAAATTTAAGTAGTTTCATTTATAACATGGTTTGTTTATGAATTTTCTTGCTGTTTGCAGAATCTTCGATGCTTAATTAGTGATAAAAATATTCTTCGTTTTGGCTAACAGTTATAAACCTATGTAAGTGCATTCATGTAAAGCAAAAATTTCTTTAAATTTGTATGAATAAAAAATGTAATACATTGGTATTTAGTATTTTATATTAAATTTATAAATTTTCACAGCCATTGTGGAACCTGAAGATGTTGAACAAAGTTATTTAGATTTTGATGAATTATCACTGATGCAGAGTAACAACTTTTCCGCATCCAAGCTAACTGATTATTGTCTAGTTGCTTAGGATAAAGATTACCAGAATAATTTCATTTTAGTAAATGTAATTTAAAAAATAAGTATTTACATATGACCAGAAAGCATTAGTTCAATTTGAGTAGTATATTTTAGTTGTGGTATTAATTATATTACGGGATACATTTATGAAACCTACGAAAAAGTGACACTGTAGTGGTATTATCAACATGTAACATGGAATTTTGACACACTATCACTGAATTTAAATACCAGAAGAGACAGATACAAGTATTTAGGAGAATTACGAATTGTGAAATAATATATAAAGATTCTACATATTGTCTAAATTGTATCTTCATCTAGATTTGTAGATATGGATGATCTATTTATTTCTAGATCATGTGGATGATCTATCTAGATCTGGATCATATGGACCCTCAATTTAATCATCTTACCCAACATTGCTTCCTGTTGAAGCTCGCAATTTGTCGGCTATTTGAGTTCTGTTAGATTTATTGAATGTTTGCGTTTGAAGTGTTTCAAGCAGCAAATGGTGATGTTATTTCGTTTAAGACAAAGTAACGCAAGAAAACAGACAGCTGGCTGTGAACCCCGGACTTATTATTACTACTAAGAACTTCGAAAAGATTTTATACGCAGCTCAGCTTCTTTGTGTTTAATACGTTTCAGCGTCACGGTCTTAATTAGTAGTTGTAGTGTGTTATTTTAGGTGCTAATAGAACAGCCAAAAATAAATCCAAATTGTCGCGGTTGGGATCTTATTTATCTGCCACACAAATTGAAAGGGAGGAGTGAGACAGCTCTGGGCCCCCTCCCAGGAAAAATAATAAATCTCCGACCATGACATCAAGAGAGAAGAAGTTTTAATAAAGATCAGAGAAAATCTCTGTCGAAACCGACGTATTTTCGTGTTAAGGTGAATCCATGAAAGCTGACAAATGTAATTGGCATTGAGATTACTCAGAATTCTTCTAAATAATTCATTAGTCTTCTAATATATTGCGTCGCTATCACTAGTGTCGGATGGGATTAGAACGTGACGTGCAGCACAGCGACAGCTAATCCCAAGCGGCCGCGTCTTCGGTGTCATTACGGTTAGGAGTCGTGTCGCTGTTCTAATTCAATTACCGAACTTGTAATGATACACAAGTGCTTCGGCTAATTATTTCATTAATTATTGCTATAAATTCATATCCGTAGCATTAAATTTTGCGACGAGATGAAAAGAAAGTAGGAAAATTGGCGGTCTAATTCCAATTACACGCCGACGCTGAACCTTAACAAGACCCGGAACTGGAAGCAACGCAGTATGCAGCCACGGGCGAAGATTTAATAAGCCGTGTGTACACGGACAAGTACAAGAGAGTCGCAAAGCTTAAGACAATGCCATGACAAGATGCATTATTCATGTTCCAGAACAAATATAAGCGAGGATGGATATCATCATTTAGCTGCTGCCGGGAGATTGTCAGCCCTCGGCAATTTACGCATAACTTGCCTAGTATATTGTTATTACATTGTCGTTGAGGTGCTATAATTGTTCACCAGAAATGCTGAATATTTAATCTGTTGCGTCACGTAAGTGGACATTTACACGTTACATTATTCAACCGGAACTTCTTAGCATGCGAATGAAAGCGTCTTCAAAACTAACTAAGCAAATTCGAAAATTTTTTAGGTATGAACAAAAAAATATGGAAGGGAATTTCAAATGGATAGAACAGACTGATTAACGAATAAAACAAATTATACACAGAATAACTACTTACATATTATCAGAGCTGAGGAGAGATTTAGTACACTCTATACCCTTACGATAAAGATAGGCATGTAAGTACACCAGCTGTACGCAGACAACGTCAAGCGACAATATTTAGAAAGGGCTATAGAAGAATTGCATATACCCCTGAAATTAATGATATTAGCAATCAGGACACCAAATCAATGATTCATTCGAATGACGAAACTTCACAAATAATAGCAGAAACGAAAAAGGTCTACCTACAATACCTTAACAGACAAACAGAAGAAACATTAATAGAATATAAACGACTAAATGACATAGCCAGAAGAAAAGTCCGAAAAATAAGAAGGAACAGTTGGTATAATTACGTCAATGAACTACAGCACGACGTACATGGAAGACAAGAAAAGCCTTTCGAGTTTTAAAAGAATTAAACAAAACCGAAAAATATTATCCAAAAATGGCAAACAGAATTACCGAAACACTTTGTCATAAATAACCACGAAGTAGATACTATTGTTTTCACTGAAGACCAACTAATACTTACGAGTACTGAGGACGATCTACAAAGAACTATCTATACAATAACCACAAAATCAAAGAAATATGACTAACAAATATCCACCACAAAGACAAAGGTATTGGCGTTTAAAGGAAACGCGCTTATCAGAGCAAAAATAATAATCGACAGTAAAACAATGGAACAAGTGAACAACTTCAACTACATGGAGCACAATGTAACATACTTGAATGATCACTATGTTCAAAATAAACTTAATAGCTTCCAATACTTGTGCGAAACGATAAGGCGAACATTTAAAAACACTAATAAAGAAACCGTCCTGAAATTCTATACGAATGAGAAAACTGGACCATCACTAAACAACAAACCAAGAAAATTGAAGATGCAGAAATGAGATTTTTAAGACCAACGGTGGGTTACACTTCAAACGATCACAAGAGAAATGACAAAATCAGACAAGAACTAGATATGTTTAATCTGAATGAAACTATCAAAAACTACAGACGACGGTGGGAGGAACACCTACTCACAATGGAGGACACATGAACATCGAAACTACTGCACAACTATAAACCAACCGGAAGAAGAAACATCGGCCGCTTGAGAAAACACTGGAGCTGAAAATATAAGTAACAATCATCAAGCGTGACATAGAAGAAGAAAATGAAACAAACTGTTTACCTTTGAAAGGAAGCTATTAAGGAAAGTGCTCGGGGTGTAATGGAGCAAATGATTGCTATCCTAGGTAGTTTTAGTTTTAATTGGTTTTATATTTTATGTTAGATTATGTTCTAGTTAGATTAGTGAATTAAGTTTAAAGTTAAGAAGTTGGCGCCGCAAATAGTGACCAGTGCGGGTAAACGTGTTATCGGTCGAAAGGAAGTGGTAGAGAGAAAAGGTGCGGGGGAAAAAACGAGGCAGGACCCAACAAGGGTAGCTACGAGGCAGTCGCCCCGTGATATCCACTGGCTCGGAAAATAACACAGAAAAAGTGGGTCCCGATTGAAGAGCCCCTGGTGAAATTAAAATCATCGGCCAACAACAATTGAGACAGCCATCGACCTAATCGAGCATAATCAGCTACTGGTTTTGAAGAGACTCGCAGAAAAACCCAACGCGAGGTAGATCCGGCCAACCAACTGTATCACCGCAAACCAATTTAAGGTGAGCCTTTTGATCTTTTAAAAGACGACAACGGGTACGAACCAATCGGTCGCGAGTGCTTCATAAATAATCAAGCGAAAGCGAACAAAAACGAACTAGGTTCCTTTTCGTGATAGTTCACCGTTATTGCGCCGTAGTTAAGTTAATTAAGTTAGTTATAAGGGTTATTATACGAGGTACAATAAAGAATTGAGTTAGATTTTATGTTTGTATTTTTCACTGCAACGGGTAAATTCAAACTCTGCAGAACCTGTATCGCCCTGAGATTAAAACGACATTCCATGCGGTTGAGCTAGCCCGAGGTAAGTCGCATCTGGGTAAACAATAAAGTGGGTCCCGTTACAAGCTCAGTATGAATAAATTTTGGACCATAAATAGAAGATGCGGTAATTTTGAAGAAGTTATTTTGGAAGGATGAAGCTTGCATTTTGTGTTTTAAGTGTCAGTGTAATCGGGGGCAGTTTACGAAGTGTGGCTGTGAAATTATAAACATTTTAAAATTAATTTTTTTTTATGTCAAAATTTTATATTGTAATTATTTTAGATCAATGTGTCTTTTGGTTAATTTTAGCATGTTTGATATTTTTAATTTTGTTGGTTGCCAAGTTGTTGTTTATAAAAAACGATAATAACGTGTTTATAAAATTATGTTGATCTGTTAAAAAGTTTTACATGTTTAAAGGCATTTAATTTATATTGGGACTCTGTGAGGACGACAAGAAAGACACCACCAAGATTCTCGAAAAAATGGATGAATACTTCTTGCCAAAAATGAATACAAGTGTGGAACGGCATAAATTTAACACTTGTTTCCAAAAAATGGGGACAAACTTCGACGCATACTTGACAGAGTTACGACAAATAGCAGCAAATTGTAACTTCGGAATCCTGAAAGACAGCCTCATCTGCGACAGGATAGTGTGCGGCATCAGAAATGGCCATGTCAAATGCAGGTTATTCAGAGAAACAGATTTAAAATTAGAGAAGGCTATTGATATATGTAGAGCAGCCGAACAGAGTGAAGTGCACATTAGACAGCTTCAAGAGATGAATAACTTAGAAGTAGGTGCTTTGCAGACAAGATATATCAAAACAGGGACCATTCCGAGGACTTCCCAAACCGCTCAGACCAATCAGCAAGGACAGCGAGGCCCTCCGATACCAAACAGGCGAATGGGAACCGTGGGTTCAACTACAAACCAGCAAATCAGCCTGCAATACCTTCTTACATGCAGAATAGAAGATTCACAGGTCCTAATCCAAGAAGTAGCCAGCGAAACTGCAGTAGATGTGGTTACGTTCATAATCCCGGGCACTGCCGAGCATATGATAATGTATGTTTGGAATGTGGACGAAATAATCATTTTGCATCAGTTTGTAGAGCTAGAAGTATAAATGTAATTGCAAGAGATGCTGAGGTTGTTGAAGAGAATAATTGTAATGATAATGAAATTTCAGAATATGTACTAGGGTCTCTAGAATCTGATAAGTTGATACGCACTATTACGGGTGATTGGTATGTAGAACTGAAAATAATAGAGTGTAAGCAATGTGTTAAATTTAAGTTAGATACAGGTGCACAAATTAATGTCATTCCTTCATATGTTTATGATACACGAGGATTAGATACCCAATTGCTGCTTCCATCAAATATGATTGTGCGAAACTACGAGGGATCAATACTGAAAACGAGAGGGTCCTGCAAACTACAGGTTATTGCGAATAATAAAAGTAATGAACTGGTTTTTATAATAGCTGAAACAATTCATACTGCCACTTCAATTCTGGGCATAGAGGCAATTAAAAGTTTAAATTTGTTAACAATTAATGAAATTGATCAAATAGAAAATTAAAACACTGACAAAATCGTGGCAGAATATGCTAGTTTATTCACATTAGTCTGTCCTGTGTTAAATACGATTTTCTAATCATGGTACGTTTAACAGAAACTGAACGTATCGAAATTTTGAAGATGATCGGGCACGGTGATAAAAATAGAACTCACGACGATGTGTGCTCTTTATTTAATACTGTAGATCCAAATCGTGAAAAATTAATAGAAAATTTAGAGAAACGGGCCACGTCAAAGATTTTGGTAAAATTGGCCGTCCAAAAATACAAACAGACGATAAAATATTGGACATTGTGCTTACAGTTTCCGAAAATCCTCATATTTCAACTCAATTAGCCTTGGATAATAATGTTAGTCAAGGAACTGTACTGAATATTTTACATACAGAAAAATTTCATCCTATAAGGTTAAACTTGTTCAAGAATTATCAGAAGATGATTTTGATAGGAGAATTCAGTTTTGTGAAATAATGATGGACAGGTGCCGTAACGACCAACAGTTTGTGAATTCTATTATCTTCTCCGACGAAGCCACATTTTCTTCAAATGGAGCTGCAAATCGGCACAATTCCTGTTACTGGTCGCGACATAACCCGCATTGGATGGAAGAATTATACCCACAGTATCCACAAATAGTAAACGTGTGGGCGGGAATTATAGGAGACAGAATTCTTGGTCTTTTTTCTTTGATGGCACATTAAATGCTCATCGGTATTTGCATTTTTTGAGGTTTGAACTTGTTCCCGCGTTATCTATTTTACTTCCAAATGCAGAAAATCCGGTACACTCCGAACGATAGAATTTGGTTGCAACAGGATAGTGCTCCACTTCATTATGGCATTCATCTTCGTCAATATTGTTACGAACCCAATTTCCAGAATTATAAATTATATTATTATTGCTTCATAGCTGTTGTAAGGTGACTTCAATTATTTGCATGCACAGTTATGTTGCAAGCAATGAGGTCATTTTAACTCAGCAGAATTAAAGCACATTGTATTATTAAATGAAGCAATGAGAAATAAGTAATGCGCTTGATAAGGGAAATTAAGCAATATTCATGTAAGAGCTTATGGGTGCTAAAATGAATTAATAAAAAGGCAACTTGAGAGTTGAGGGCAGGACAGTAAGATAGAAGAAGAGTGATAGTAGTGGAGTGTGAGAGTCAGACCATCGTTGCCAGTAATAATTTAAGAAAGTTATATTCCACCCCAACAATGGCTCTGTACATGTTGATATTCTTGTAAGTAGTTTTAATTTAATGTTTTAGAATTAAGTATAATTGTTTGTAGCTGTAGTAAATGAATAAACCCAATCATTGTATAAAAGGGTAGTTGTTTCTCTGGCGATCCCGGCGATAAGGACAAGAGCTCCTTATCAGTTACGATTCTCTAAACGTAACAATATTTAGATGGAGTTATTACAAATCGGTGGATAGGAAGAAGAGGACATATTGAGTGGCCAGCTTGATCTCCGGATCTAAACCCGGTTGACTTCTTTTTATGGGACAATCTTAAAAGTACACTGTATACAAACAGACCAGACGATTTGGAAAATTTAAAAATTCGTATCCGTGAGCATGTACGAGCAATATCACATGCTACAGTTCAAAATGCAGTTCGAGGATTTTCTGATCGTATTGCCCACTGTCAGACAGTGCATGGCGAACAATTTGAACATTTGCTTTCTTAAATTGATTTTAAATATGATTTGAAAGTAGTTTACTAATTATTGGTGTACCTGCTATTGTCTTTTGTTTATCTTGTGTACCTGATGAAAAATGTTGCCAATGATAAAAATAAATGTTTATCGTGATTGTTCTTGAAATTTTTTTAATATGCAAATGTATATTTTTACATGGCTGTACAGATAATAAAAAGCACTAACTGGTCACGCCATAACAAGTATAGGCTGCCATTAAAAAAATGTTGATGACGTCATAGCTAAAACATATGACAAACGAAAAAAAAAATAAAAACGCCAAATTGTGGCAAATAACGTGATGGGAAACTTTTGTTAGAAACTTTTTTTCGTAAAGTTACTATTTAAGGCTGTAGCATCAATGTTCCTTACTTTTTATTCAACCTGTATACACTTGCACATTATTCAGGTAAAATTTACGTAATATTGAATATATATGTTATCTAGCTAGACCATTTTCGAAACATTCGCATTAACTTTGTTTTATAAATACATGGTGTAACGGGTGATTTTGACGCGTGGTGTATATCAGGAGTATTTTCCTTTAGCAGCGTTTGATCGGCATATTTCGAGTTTCGATTCAAAAAAAAAAACTTTGTACTCATATATTGCGGTTTGCGCATCGTTCACGCATTTGTCAAGGTTCCGAATTTTTGAAGTCCGCCGTCAACTGGTTTTGAGAAGAACGTTTCTAGCTTTCAACAAGTGCAGTCTTGAATTTTTATCTAAGGTCGTTTCGACAGGAAAATTTCCAATTTTAATAGATTTTCAAGTTTTTAAAGGAAGATTCAGCACGAGTGGGTGTGTTAGTGAATTTTTCCTGGGAGTTTTTCCCTATTTTTCTGCCTTGTAGGAAGTTTCTCTTTCCGCCGATTAACATCTTTTGGCGATTATCCAGAGTGGTTATCTACTTGGGGTTATCCAGTAGTGGTTATCTGTAGTGGTTGTCCAGTAGCGGATATCCATCGGACGAGTTGAGCACCCGTAAATAATTTCGAAGTTATACGACGTGGGAAATTCCATGGCGAAGGACAGTCCGCAGAGCAGATGTGCGAATAGCAAGCCCAGTCAAGGTCTGTAGAAACTTTTAGGCCGTGCCTGCGTGCTATTGATAAGTCCACACAATCTTCGAAAACAAAACCAAAGACGAATTTTATAACTCGTTTATTTAAGGATCCAGCTTTATATTAAATTACAAACAATACTCGACGAAAAACTTTGAAATTAGTTAAATAGTTTATTTGGGGAAAATTCTTGTTCAGATTATAGTAAAATAATTTGTATACTGGAAACTTGTTACATGGTCTACAGTTTACGCGATTTGATTTCTGATTTAAGTATTCAATTTAAAAAGGGGGAATTCTGCGTGAGTTATAAATTATCGGTGCGTTTATGGACCGTTAATTGTTTTGGTCATCTAGTCTAGTTATTGAGTATATGTGAGGCCTCAAATATATAGGAATGCTAGCCGGTAATTCGATACACATTAGATAGTAATTTTAGAAGTGAATTGATACTTCCTTGTTAAAAATATAAGAACCTGAGCTACG
>JABXWE010004608.1:0-36809 GCA_014611495.1 Limonius californicus | reverse complement strand
AAATCGACCAGCGGCTCACCAAGACGCATGAAGGCTGGAAAAGCGCGGGATTCAGAGGGGCGTGCAATGTGTCACTTTAAAGTGGCTTATTTTATGATAAATTAAATTAAATTGACAGAATTATTAAAGAGCCTTTTGACAAGTCGACTTTTCACTTTGCTGAATATTAATGGTCCGCGATCTATTACTCCTATATTAAAGATTTCGTTGTAAGAGTTCTTGAACCGTGTGTCTATAAAATCAATTTTTTGCCTGAAAATTCGTCGGCTTCAGTATGTCCCATCTCTATACGTTTTCATACCAATTTAATTGCTAGTTTATATATGATTGATTAAAAATTATAATTAGGTGTTACTTTGCATAGCGCGAACCATAATGAGGGGTTAGGACATAATAGCCGTTATAAATCCATCAGCAAGTTTATAGACTTGATAATAACTTCATAGTAATCAGTATGCCTTTTGCGCTCATTGGTCAAAATAGTCACTATAATAAAAAATAGTGTGTAAATAAATAAATTATTTAGTTAAAAATTCCAAACTAGCTAGTAGCCTTTAAAACATTTTGCTGATGGTCATTTTGTCTCAAAAAGTACTTTCCCTTATGGTACTAAATTGATTCATAATCCTATGTTGTTTAGGAAACGTAAACATTCACAGAACTATATATATGGGAAAGCAGCTATACGGATATGTAGTCATTGCAGAGGGTCTTTGCCGGATGCTGGTTCTGTTATCAAAACTACGTTTCTGGAAAGGGTGATGATTATGAGAACATAATCTGGCTTTAAGGTATAATAATGACTATCAATCATCGCGTTTTATGTCGTGAACATTACATAGTAACCAAAGATAATGATGCTTATAAATCCAACAAGTTTGTTGTCCTGATGCTGATGCTGATTATATAGCTATTAACAGGCTCTTTGCGTAGTGTGTCATCTACATGGTATAGTTGACCAGAAGTAGTCGCTATGATTAAATAGAGTGAAAATAATTAATTATTGTCATTAAAAATTTTGTAGCTAGCAATTTCCTTACAGTTAGAGGCTGATGGTAGCACTGACTCAAAAATATTTGAGCTTCTAGTACTCAATTGATTAATAAGCCTAAGTTGTTTAGAAATCGTTAACTTCCATCTCTTCCTCGGCCGCAGTGGATCTCTTCTTCCCGCTGGTTTATAATTTAATGCCCTCTTTGGTAGTCTTACTTCTTCCATTCTGTTCAGATACTCTAACCAGTCTTCCTTAAAGCTTCATATTTCCTCGTTTATTGAATAGATATTCAATTCGTTGAGAATTTCATTAGTAGGTATCTTGACCAATCTTGTACATCCTTTCGTGTTTCTTAAGAATTTCATTTTAGCACTCTGTATGCTGGTTTTGTGCTTTTCTGCTTTCCGGGGTGGTAATTATAAAGTTTCACTTTTGTGTCTTTCAGTAGCTTATCTTATAGTGTTCTATGAGTAATATCACACATCATCTGACGGTTATTTACTTTCTTTCATATTTCATTATCGTGTTCATAACTTCTATCACAGCTTAAGGAGTAAACTTGCTCACTATTTCTATGTTTCTGTTATCCATGACGATCTTAGACATACAGAAGCCGTAATATTCGTCTTATTTATGGGTATTTCAAAATTATATTTACTACATAACTGACTAAGCTTGTATATTGCCCTTTAGAGATCATCTTCATATTTTTACATTATTATTTAGTCGTCGGCGAATAGCAGACTATTTCTGCATACACCGTTGTTTACTCTAATTTATGAGTTAACTAGCTTTTTCCATCGCCTAACGATTTTCTCTATATAAATATTAAATAGCGTGGGTGATACATTCTTGTGGGACACCTTGGTTTATATTGATAGTTGATAGATATCATTATTATTTCTGTATTTTGATAAAGGCTCTGTATTATTTTGATAAGGTGATGTGGATACACCCTCAGTTTTTCATTATGTCTCATAGTATTTTCCTATTCACTCGATCAAAGGTTTTGATGAAGTCTATAAATCCTAAATGCGTCTCTAGATTAAACTCCCGTCTCTTCTATATTAGCTGCTTTATGGTGAATATGTTGTCGTGGCATGAACTCCCCTTCCGGAAACCCTTTTGTTCTTCTAGTAGAAGCGTGTCAGAAAGTGTTTTCAATCGGTTGTTATCATTCTAGCATAGATTTTATAGGTTGTTTTTTGCCTTATAATGAATCGCGGAGTTGCCAAAGGCCACTTCAGGATTCCCATCCCACCCAGACTATCCATGCTCAGCACATTTCGTGATATTTACAGGTCTAACATGCCCTACCCTTGAAAAACCCCATGTTCCAGACAACGCAAACTCCTTGGGAAAGTGCAGTGGTCAGGATTCGAACCTGAGCGACCTTGGTAGAATAACTCCGAAGCTAAGCGCTGCGGCCCTCTAGGTTGCATTTAGTAGACTGATGCCTCTATAGTCGTATTTATTGCAATTCGCCTTTTGGAAATTGATGACATCACTTCTGCTGTTTTCCAAGACTCTGCGATTTCATAATATTTCCAACATTCGTTATATAGATGAAGTAATCTGAAAAGCAGCGATAGATTTCCATTATATTTAATTATTTCTCGATTGATAGCTTCTGGTTCAGCTGCTTTTCGAGTTTTACCCTCTTGTATAGTTTCCTGTAAATCTGTTAACACAATTGCGTCTCCATATAATAGTCGTATATTCTCACTTTCCTCATTCGTTGTGTTTTCTTCTTGTGGGACATATCATAGCTCTGGATAATGTTCTATTCATTCCCTTGTTCAGATTATATTTATTTATTTTATTTTATTTTCTATTTATTGGTATTTTATTAATTTCGCTATATGTCGCCCACATGATGTAACTAACCGGAAATAGTCGTTAGCATGAATAAGCAAGTAAGAGGAAATAACTAATTTAGTTAGAAATTTCAATTTGCGACTGAATACTGTTGGTACTTTTGACACAAAAGTGTTTGCTCTTGTGGCACTGAATTGACTAGGTAACGTAAATATGATTCACGGGGCTACAGATGTGGAAGAATTCAAATCAATTAATTTGGATTTTTAAATTGCTACCAATTATATATTATAGATAATACAGGCATTATAAAGAGTATTTGCCTAATGGTGGTTTTAGGATTAAAACTGTGTTTGTTGGGCTGATGAAAAATATATAGCAGTCAACACGCACCGTACGAAAAATTAAATCTTCACTCGGTTCTGAGATTGATAGTTGCTTTGACTCAAAAGCATTTCCCAATGAATTGATTCATAATTCTAATGGTGATTATATAATCAAACCTACACTGCATAGCCCGATGAGAGTTGCAGAACCCACAACTGATGCCCGTTTTGACCCAAAAGTGTTTTTGCTTATAGTACTGAATTGATTCATAATCCTACGTTGTCTAGTTAACGTAAATATGATTCACGGGATTACAAATATGAGATCATTCAGTTGGATTGATTTGGTTTTTTAAGTTGCTGCCGCTTATATTTGATTACACAGTCAAAAGATCGTCGCCTAATGGTGATTATATAATCAAACCTACACTGCATAGCCCGATGAGAGTTGCAGAACCCACAACTGACGGCCGTTTTCACCCAAAAGTGTTTTTGCTTATAGTACTGAATTGATTCATAATCCTACGTTGTTTAGTTAACGTAAATATGATTCACGGAATTACAAATATGGGATCATTCAGTTAGATTGATTTGGCCCACAACTGAGACTGATGGCAGTTTTAACCCGAAAGTGTTTTCGCTTGTAGTACTGTATTGATTAATAATTCTATGTTGTCTAGGAAATGTAAATATGATTGACGGGATTCGGATTTATTTTTTTAGTTTGTTAACGATTGCATATGATTACACAGTCATAATCAAGATCCTAATGTTAGCTATAAAATGAAAATTGTGTTTCTTGAAATGGCCATGATTATAAGGCCATAATAAGGCTGCAATATTTAATGATGGTTACACCATGTTTCATGTCTTATAGTATAGTTGTAACCGATCACAATGATGGTTATAAATCCATTAGCAAGTATTTTGGTCTGATAAGGATTACATGGCCATCACCTCAATTTTTGCAAAATGCATCACTCATCTGTAGCAGTTGACTGGAAATAGTCACTACAATAAAAAATATTTTTCTAATTAAAAGTTTCAACCTAGCTGGTAACCTTTACTAGATTCTCTTATAGTTCTCAATTGATTAGCAGTCCTATGTTGAGTAGAGAAACAAACATTGATTAAAGGAGCGACATGTACTATCAAATACGTATAAATTATATTCAGTTTTCTATTTACTCTACCTAACAGTGATATGCGGTCATATATTCATTATAGAGTGTTATGGCCGAATATTCACTGTATAGTCATAATTAGGTGTACAAGATTGTAAAGTCATCAACCCGTTTTATGCTGCACTTACATAGTTTGATTATACACTCTTTATTAAATGTGTGTCTATACATTAGTAGATTTCCTAGTTTGGCAACAGTTCTCTTAGGCCTGATAATGTCTGACTTGTTTAAATCCATCAGCAGCCTTTTAAGCGTATGTCCCATATAATGCAGATATTAGTGAAATTCTTGACCTGATGATCGTTATACCGTGTTATGTCATAAGGGTGTAATAGATAAGTGTTAGATGGTTTCGTAAATATTTTAAAATCATTATCAAATTCTCAGCCTGTTGTCTGCTATGTTTTAACAACTATTTTTTTAAACCTTCTCTGGTAAATAATCTCGAGCATAAGGCAGCAACAATTTGTAGTTAAATTAAATAAGTAAAATATTGTTTATTTCCATGTATATATCTTGGCCTGATGATAGTTGGACAGCCATCATCAGGACTAACCATGTTTCTTAGTCTGATGGTGGTTGTGCAGCTATTATTGAGTGTATTGACAAGATGATACTTATATAATTACCATTATGCTAATGTGCGGATGACTATATAGGACTTATTAGGTTTCTTAGATCGATGATGGTGATGTACGCACTACAGCCTGTTACATATCACTATAATTAGATTTCTTATGCTGCTGCAGGTTGTACAAGTATTAATCGCTTCCGCGCCCAATACTAGTTATATGGCCGTAATATAGATTCTTTATTTGCTGATTGCTGTTGTTATACAACGGTAACCGGGGTTTACGATCTGATGGTAGTGGTATAGCCATCATCAAGTTTTTTTGATTTAATGCCATAATCAGGTTATATGACTAACCATTAACTTTTTTAGAAGTTGTTTGTGTTTCTAAAGGTTCTCAAATGGTAACTTTAGTAGTTACATGGGGATTATGAGTGAAGAAATAATAGGCTTTGCGTGTCGTTTATGTCAATTTTATAACAAAGGACATAAAGTAGTCCATTATTTGCGCTAATGAGAATTTGAAACCTGAAAACGTGTTCTGTTAATTGTGTTGCATTACGAGCAGTAAGCTTGGTTTGTACTTGTAACGTGACTTGAATTATCCGTTTGCTAAAAAATCCAGACGTATGTGTACATTATGAATCCTGCTGGAATTCAGAAAATATATAAGTTCGTTGTTTAACGACTTGTTACGCATTTGTAAGTTGCGAGAAGTTCCAGGGAAAGTAACCACAAACAGTGCTTTTACGACCACAAATTAGGAAATTAGAGGGCTATGGGCCGTTGGGCTCGCAAGTTCTGCTGTCATTAAGAGTTTGGGCTGCTAAAATATACACATCCGAGTACTTTTTGTTTCAGAAATCTCCATAACTGCTACTACTCTTAACAAAATTCTACCAGTTACTAAAATCAAATATTATAGCAAACAAACGTTTTTTCGGTGACAATAGGCACTGCCTAAAACCATCAACTGAATATCTAAACCAATTCACTATATTAAAGGCGATGAGCAGGAATATGCGCGTCGTACAGAAGAGTTTAACAGCTTTGTAAAAATTTTAATTAGTTCCGAAGAAAATTAAATCTCTTCGCTAAGTTAAATGAAGAAAAAGTTTAAAATGCTCTCGCAGTACACAAACTTATTAGCGAGTATTCTTACAATAATTTAAAGTCTACGTTGTTTCCCCGAAGAAAACAAGTAAAACATTCAGGTTGAAAATACCCAATTAAAATCTCTTTAGTCGGCGATAATTAATGATTAATATCTTGAAATTTGTAAATGGCATTGAGTACTGCAGTCGCTTGGAAACAGATGGCGTTCGATAGTCTACAATGAAAATGAATATAATAGCTTCCATAACATAGAAGATTAAGAGAAAAGTGAATCGGGACCAACTTGTACCATGATTGATATAAATTAAAAAGAAACACTATAACAAAATTAGTTACTTCATTGAAACATTTTTTTAGAAGATTATGTGCATATAAATCGAATTTAGTCATAGTCTAAAACTTCTTTCAGTTTATTTGATACTGTATGTTGAAACAAGATTATTTCTTTGTAAGTATGTTACAAAAAACATTCAAACTAGCCCCCACAGGTAACGACAGGACAAAAGACAAAACTTTTCATAACAGACCTGAAACACCGAATTATTACCCACGGGTAACTCACTGCAATGTTTCGATGTATTCACCACGTCTAACTCGTCTGCGAAACGGGTGTAGGTGAATCGACAACACAATTCTCAAAACGGCGCCAAGATCCTTCACCAGTCGGCGTGCAGCGATTCTTATGACCTATGACGTACCTTAACGGATCCATCTAAGGGTAAACAACTCTTACCACGAAGAATAAAACTTACGGGTTTCAACATACAAACAAGAGCACAATAAACCACCAGAGTGAAGTGAATGCTGTAAATAAAGCTTCTATATTTATAAATGTAACAAAATAGAAAATTTTCATAGACACCTGTGTAACCAAAAATTAATGAGCAGTAAAGGTAATAATAATACGGTTAAATCCATTTTGTAGACCCTGTATATAAACCGTCCTACATATAAACAGTTAAGTTACAAATTAGTCGCACATTCTGCATATGAGCGCCCCTACAATTCTAAGGTGAAGCCCAAGTTATCAAAAATTATTCATAAAGTAAATACGGTCCAGTATGACCAATACTAGGTAGCAATAAATAACCAAATGGTAAACGCAATATCTGATCAAACTGAATAAATGCCTAAAAATTTCGTAAAACTACAGTAAATATCGTGTTAAGCTGCATAAACCACAGATTAAATACATAAGTGAGTAACCCAAAATTGTGGTAAGACCTCAATTTATAACTGCCTCACATTTAGTCAACGGATTAATTGGGTAAATACAGAAATGCTGAAGCACATTACAATATTATTTTATATAATTTAGACAACAGATCAAAATAATTCGAGAAATCTCGAATTGGGGGAAAGTTCCCAGGCGAATGAATTATGACAAGGAAAGCAATTTAGCGGACTTTACGCCTATCTGAAAATAAACAGATCTAAAAATAAACAGATCTAAAAATCCACAGAAGTCCTAATACGAGTTTCCGGAAGCTGGTGAAATGACGCAACGCAATGCTCACGTTAAGTCAGCTTAACCAATGCGTAAAATATAAACAGCAGCGCCAAACCGAATCGTTGATCGCTATTAATCAATCCGCATAATTGTCCTATAATACAAGGAATTTAACTTATTAAGTTGCCAATTGTCTAAATTGCAATTGTCACGCAGCCGTGAAAATAGACCCAGCCACAACTGATAGCGGTCTGAATTTGGTGCCCACAGAAGCTTCTTTACGAATTTGTGCAGCATGGAACAACAAAATCTTAATTAAATATCAAAGTGCAGCGAATAACAGACAAAAAAGATTAAGCTGAATGCACCTACTGAAGGTAAGTGACCAGTCGCCAATGCATAATAATGATCAAAACGGTAGATAATACAAAAAAGTTAAAAATACAAACCATACACGGTATCGGCTTTTCCGTTGAGTCTGAAACATGCCTAGCTGGATTCAACGCGTATCGGGGCTGTTTGCATAAGTTTGCATGAAGATACAGAACACTGGGAAAACAGACCTTCTATTGGTCGCTGGGTTGCTCCTCGAGCCTTCCGAACACAGTTATGGAAGACGCGGCAGCGGATGCCATTTCTCTGGACTAGCAGCGCATGTAGGCACGTTTCGCTAACGTATTCGGAAGTTCCCCAGAAGTTCGCACCTTCCCTTCGGTGGCTGATTGTCTCCAACTTCGTACAGGACGTAGAAAAGATACAGGTGGACGAGACAGGCTGGTTGGTCGGAAGGCGGATCCACAAGACCCACATAGCATGCGGTGGGTAAAGTAACAATTATCTCGTAAAGTGTTAATTAATCTGGGCTAGACCCAATGAGAATTTAGTAAAACACCAAAATAACACACAGACAACTAACTAAGTTCTCTTGTAGGTGAGGATGATTTAAATAATCTACGCAACATGAAGAATCCACAATCTTAAATTACCTCCCACAGTTTTACCAGCAACCCACAACTTGCACGACCAAAAACTCAAGAGGAAGTCCCATCTGACATCCACTCATCAAGAAATTCCACCCACTCAATTCCAAATCTATCTACAACTTCAAAAGAATATCCAATATTTAGTGTTCTTGGATGTCTCGGTAAAGGGAAACTCCGACTACATGATGAGACACAGCGTGTACAGGAAATCAACACACACAAATGGATATCTGAATGTCAGCTCTCATCATCACCGTTTACAAAAGGCAGCAATGACACCCTGACCAAGCGTGCTATACGGATATCCGATCGCGAAAGTCTACCGAGAAAAGAAATCCACCTGATGGCATCCCTTTCCAGAAATTGTTACAAATGAAAGGAGCAATCAGAAAGGCAGAAAAACCATCCGGTACCACGTAAAAGAAAGATTATATATCCAAGACATTTGTTCCTTATGTTGGAAGCACTGCAGACTAAACAGCGCGCTTATTACAGAAGAATAAAATCAAGATAGAGCTCAAACCGCACTCTACTACCCCTTAAGGACCCAACACCTCCGCTGCAGTGACAAGGAGTATACAAAATGGTCTGCTCATGTGGAAAATACTATATTGAACAAACCGGCTGCACAATAGAACTTCGAAAACAAAAACACATCAGCGACTGTTATTTAAACATAATCTGTTCTCTTTCTTTCTTTAGCCCTCTTCAGTCCACTTTGTGGCGTAGACCTCCTTTTCTTGCTTCCACCTCATTCTATTTTGTACCAGTTGCTGCTGTGTGAAACCTCCAACTGTTTTAACATTGTCAGACCACTTTGTTTGCGGGCGTCCAATTGTTCTTCTGTGATTCCATGGTCTCCAGTTTAATAATTTCTTTGTCCATCTATTTTTTGTTCTCACAACGTAACCTGCCCATTCCCATTTCTGTTTTGCCATTGCTCTACAATGTCGTCCATTTTCATTGCTTTGCGTATCCAGGTATTTCTCTTCTTGTCTTTCAAGTTAATGTCTATCCTCTTGCGTTCCATAGCTCTTTGGGTTTTGTGCATTTCTTGAATGATCGATTTGTTGAATGCCCATGTTTCAGTCGCATATAATAAATCAGGTAAAATACACTCATTGTAAACTTTTACCTTGAGTTTTTCCCGTACATTTATTTTCCTTATATAGTTTAATCTACCATACGCTGTCTATTCCCATTCTTATTTCTAGTGATAAATATATATATTTTTTAACCTGTTAATTGTAGAGTTGTATACTTGGATGGGTATATTAGTATTCTGTCTTCCGTTGGTCATAGTTTTTGGTTTACTAATATTGCATTCTAGTCCCATTTTGGGATGCGTCGCTTAATTCCGTGAGCATTTTTTGAAAATTTTGTGGATTACCCGTAACTAAAACGACATCGTCAGCATAACGCATATGTTTGAGCATATATCCAGATATGTTGATGCTTTTATCCTCCCACTGAAGTTGTTTGAATATGTCCTCTAACGCCAGAGTAAATAGCTTTGGGGAAATTGTGTCTCCTTGTCCGTACAACACGTTGTATTTTTACTTTATTTGTGTTTTCATGTAAGTGGACAGTTAAAGTTGCGTTCCTATAGGTATATATTTCTAATTAGGGTTGGGTATCTGTGATTAATTCTAGCATTTCTAAATGTGGTGTAATATTCTTGACCGATTGTTTTTGTTCGCGCTGCATTTGGGTCTTCAGTCAGTCCTCCATCTTCGTTGATTCCGGACTTCCCAAATTCCATCTACGGGGGGCCGTAAATAAGTCGAGTGCTGCAGAGGCGGCTTGGGTTTTCGATGGGTGTCCATCATGTGTGATGATGAAAACAGAACTATGGACAAGTGTCGGATTTAGAAACATACTGGATTTTATCCCTAGAAAGGCAATTTATTGTAAAATTGCCGATCGCCTTTGGCGGATTAATATCGAGCCCAGTTCCTGACCCTCTGGTAGTACTGTCGGTGCGACGAACGCATCGAAATTTTGGCCCTTGATGTTGACTCCATTCCATTCAGTCTTCAGGGGCGTGCTTGCGGATTTTCCCGCATCTTGTGAATGAAATTTACCGCCTCTTTTTATTATTGTGTATTTTGTATTTGTGTGTGCATGAATTTTTCAAGCTTTCTAAACAGGAGGGAGGCACAATAAAGGTGAGTCCGATTCCCGTAAGTTGTCGCCTTCTCGGCCTTCCACGAGAAACTACTATCAGCTGTGATTTGGAAGGTGGCGCCCGTTAATTTTGATCTACTCTGTACACAACTAGGAAGATTTCCTCCCGTAAGCGATTTCCGTGAACTCCCCTACTCCTCTGAGCTAAGCTGTAGGCCTTTTACCACCTATCCTGTTGAGGGTCGACGAAAAAGCTTGTTTGGCCCGTAACAAAAGCTATCCATAAAGGTATTTGGTATTCTGTAGTCTTCTTCATCAGTAATCTAACTGCTTGTATGCGTTCCATATAGCTAAAGCCTTTTCTAAAACCCGCTTGCTCTTTCGGTTGGTAAAAGTCAAATTTGTTTTCCAGTCTGTTGGTTATAATTTTTGTGAATAATGTGTCGACTTGGGATATCAGATTTATTGGTCTGTAATTGTCTAAATTTTCTGCATCTCCTTTCTTGTATAATAAGATGACGAATGCGTTGTTCCAGGAGTCGCGAATTTCTCCTCTCTCAAGGCATAGGTTGAAAAGTCTTTGTAATTTTATTAGCACTTGGGGTACACCATGTTGTATAACTTCCATAATTATTCCATCTTCGCCTTGAGCTGTTCCATTTTTCATGATCTTTAAAGCTTTTTCTTCTGAGGTTATATCGGGGATATCTTCGGAATTCTCGTTCACTACTTTTCTGTGTTTCTCTTGCAGTGGGATTTTGGTGCTGTGATTTATATACGTTTTCATAGTATGTTTTTGTTATTTCTAGTAGTTTATTTTTTTCTGTTGTCATAGAGCCATTTTCATCTGCTAGCTTATAGATTTATCTTGTTCCTGAATTCAATTTTCTACGTGTTATTTTCATACCTTTATATTGTTCCAGAGTACCTAGGTATATTCTACTATCTTTGTTTTATGCATTCTGAGGTCCTTTTTTATAATTTTACGAATAGTTTTATTTACTTCCGTATATTTGATTGATTTTCGCTTTCCTTATCTGATAAGGTGTCTTTTCTTTTCTAGTGTTGCTTTGCTTTATCACGTATTCTTTGAGCTCTGTTTGCCCTTTTACGGACACCTGTTTTCTGTATGTATGTATATATATAATCAGAAACCTTCTGTTACAGGCCAATCGAGCTTTCTCGACGATTCGTAACTAGCTTGATGGAAAAGGGCCTACAGCTTAGCTCAGAGGAGTAGGGGGAGTTCGTGAAAGTCGCTTATGGGAGAAAATCTTTAGTTGTGTACAGGGCGAGTCAAAATAAGTGGGCGCCACCTACCAAATCCAGCTGGTCGTAGGTCCTCGTGGAAGGCAGAGAAGCCAACAGCTTACGGGAACGGAACTTACCGTGATTGTGCCTCCTCCTATATATTTAAAGCTTGCAAAATTCTTACACCAACAAGTACAAAAGACACAATAAGAGACAGTAAACTTTAAAACACATATAATGAAATAGTTAAAATATGACAGTACAAGAAAATGACACACGTTATAACGCAAAAAGTTTGAATTACAGAATTTTAATTCTTGAACGTTCAGAGAAACTCGCCGCCACTAGTGCAACGGGATTTACGTTCTGCATTCAGTTACGAAACACCAGTGACGCTGAAGTTTACAAAAATAGAATATAAACTGGTAGTTTTATTATAAAACAGATTAACAACACATATGGCGACTGAAGGTCATTTTTTTCTTGTAATTACATGAAGTTAAATTTGAAGTCTGCAAGTTAACGCGAGCAAGAAAAGGTTTCTTTGTTACAACACAAAACTGGAAGTTTTTACCTTGAATTCCGGTGGATGGCTTAAAGCGAGGCAGGCACAACGGCGGCGATTTCCGGTTGCGGGGTCGAAAAAAATAAAGAGAAGGAAGACAACGTTCTTCGGGGCAGTGTTGGGACGAAGTGTAGCTGGTACGTCCCCGTAGAGGGCCAAGTTGCTTCCAACTAGGTCAGTTAATGTGGAGACAGAAGCGAGGCTTTTTCGGACGACGGGAACGAACCAAATTCTAGCAAAACACTTGCACGATTTCCTTGTTTTTCTTTTCACTTCACAGTGAACCGAACTGAATTCGACAGGAGCAATTAACTTAAATTGTCCAACACCAAAGCGAACCTTCTGTTATTATTTATCCGACTTTAAGTCGATTTGATTATGCTCCACAGCAAACGGTAATACGGTAGAACTAACAGAAGCGCCAATGAAGGAAACGAAAATTATATTCGAAGTTGCGTCCGTCTATCTCAAAGGTCTAGCTTCCACTGACTTACCCCCCCGCTGCAGAACAGTCACCAGCCTAATTTTTATTCTGGAAGGAATACCACGTGCAGGTTTTGGGAAAACCCTTGGGAAGCAATCTTAAAATGCAGCAAAACAAATGAATTCTGAGAAGTGTTTTTCTAACAATTCCGTCTGCACGGTGAAAAACATCCCACAAAGAAAAACCTTGAACAAATCTGGGACTCCTTCGATCGTAAATTATTTCAAGACGGGAAACACCAACAAGGTTAACAATGCTCCATTCTTTAAACACGCAATGTAACCAAAACTGTATCCAATATACAAACAAACAACAAATTAAGAAATTGATTCGTATAAAGCGGCGAATTTGAAAATAACATAACACTTCTCTACCGGTTAGGTGTGATGGTGTAAAAAACCTTAGCCTTTATTGTCTGTACTGTAAACAAACCTTTTCCATTGTCTTCTATCCTTTGCTATCCTTGTGGCCTCTTTCCATTCCACTTTTCTCTTCTTCAGTGCTTCCACCACTGTTCCGTCCTATGTTTTCCTTGTTCTCCCTGTCTCTCTTCCCTTGCGCTTTTGCTTCCCACATGGACCTAACTTGTCTTTCTTCACTTTGTGTTATAAGATGCCCAAACCACCGAAGCTGCTGCTGCTCAATTCTTGTTGTTATGGGTTCTACATCTAACTCTTCTCTTATTTTCTCGTTCCGTATTTTGTCTCCTTGTGTTACTCCTTTGACTAGTCGTAGGTATTTCATCTCCATTGCCTGGACGTTGCTTTTCAAACTATTGTTTAGTACCCAACTTTAGCACCCATAAAGTAGTATTGGCCTATAGATTGTCTGATATATTATCATTTTTGTTTTCTTACTTACTTCTTTGTTGCCTATAAATGTTTTGTTGAGGGCATGGTACGTTTTTGCAGCACTGTTGATTCTTTCCTTTACTTCTTGTTCCATTTTCCCCTTTCTTTGTATTATAACCCATAGATATTTAAAACTATCGACCTGTTCCAGTTTATTGCTATCGAATCTTACGTCTATTTCTTTGTTTTCGTTTCCAATCACCATTATCTTCGTTTTCTTTGTATTGACTTTCATGTTTCTTTTAGACAATCCTTGTACCCATCTGGTTAGATTTTCGTTTAGTTGTTCTTCTCCTTCCGCACATATCAATAGATCGTCCGCGAATGCACATTCCGCTAGCTTTACTGGCCATTGTTTTCTATAACCTATGTTTACTTTATGCACTTTTTCTTTTAGTTTTTTCATAATATCGTCCACGATGATTGTAAACAGTGTGGGACTTAGTACACCTCCTTGCTTTAGACCCTCTTTACTGAGAACTCCTTGAATTGGTTTAATGTGCTAACGTCGCAAACTATTTGTTTGTTCGTCGATAAAATATAATCTATTTCATTTTGTATCGTTCGTTTGGACTAATCCACGTCCATCGTCAATTAGCCTTCGTCTTGAAGAACAAATTTATGTTATATAGCCTATTTTGCACCAAGAAGTCACCTAGCATATCGCCTCTAGTATTTCTTTGATCAATTCCAAGTATTGCTACATAAATTTCGTTAATGTCCTCTTTTAGACATTAAAATCTTCTGTGATTATTCTATTGGATGCCCTATTTTCCTCTATATTCTTACAAAAATCTTCGTAGAAGCTTTCTGCCTCTTCGTCGTCATATGAACTTGTTGTGGCATATACTTGCACTATTTTCAGGGTATATGAGTGTGATATGTTAATAACTATATACACAACTCTCTCTGACATTACTTTCATTCAGGCATTCAGTATTTAATCAAATACTAAAATGGAAAAATAATGCAAGTGGTATTTTAAGTAACATTAAATGCAAATCCAAAATTGTAATCCACGGAATATTAAATAGCAAAACTTAAGTAATGGAGTTGTTAGAAAATGAGAATGACAATAGTCAATACCTATGTTTGGCAGATCAGTAGATAGTTATAACACTTGAAAACTCCCATTTCTAAAACCTGTAATCGTCAAAAGGGTTCAATTTCTAAAATGTTTCAATTATCAAAAGTAATAATTCTCGAGTTCTAAAAGTTATAATTAACATAGTTAGAATTCTCCCAAGTTTGAATTTTCCAGAGTGCGTACTCTTAAAAGTTCTAACTGATAATACCACAAATTTTCCAAAATTTATATTATAGAAATAATGGAAAGTTTTTATACTGAGAGATAGCATTACAAAATACGAATTATACTGATTAGGAAACGCATATGTCCAGACTGTAGTGGTTGGATGATGTTGATGATGATGACTAAACGAAAATAAATATGTGACCGGTAAATACATTATGTAGGACTTGCGAGAATAACAGCCGAAATTTGTTGTACAAAACCGTTCGGAATTGTAAATTCGGTATAATTTAGGGTCCTAATTATACAAGAAGTTCGGAAAAAATTGTAGAGATAATATTTATATACCGTTGCTGTGAATTCGTCTGGCCGAAAGTTTTATAAAACATGACGAATTTTTATTATTCGTCTTCCTTTAGAGGCGCGTCGCGCTGCAGAATTTCGCCAAGAACTTCGAAAACTGCCGCATTCATTCCGTACAGTCGTATTAAAACTTAAATAGGGTAATCAATAACGCCCCTTTATCTGAATTGCTTAGAACTCTTTCGGGAAAACTCCGGCCAAAACTTTCTGAAAACCAAAAATAATACACTAGAACTAGATGCGGTCGCCGGAGTTATATATATTTTTTTTGGAGAAAAGCATTATATCGAGAACCGTATAGTTTGTGAAATATATAAGTTAGGAAAGCTTTGAAGCTCGTTAAACGGACTGAAAATAGAAACTTGGCTTTCGTTACTCTATCATTTGGGACATAATTGTTTAAAATAAATGAGATTCGTTTTTAATACCTTCGAAGCTTTTCTGGAAAGCGCTGCAAAGTCAACTTCCAAATACAGTTCCCTTGGTGATTATTTTCGGGCAGATAATGATTATTAATTAATAATGCCTAAGCTTTTCTTTCTCTGTGTTTTGTAATTATCTTCTAAATCTTCTTACTGTGTTCCCTGCGACGATCATCATTTCAATAAATTTTATTGGCTATTTAATAATTTCTAGATTACACGCATTTCTATTTTTGAAACGCATTTGGCTGCTCTATTATTTTCCGTTGCGTCCGGAAAATAATTCCTCGTTTTGTTTCTATTTAGCTCCCTCACTTCGCATCCACAATTTCGCTGGTGACATTTTTGACCGCAAATAATTAATGTTGGCCAAAGTTTTAATTATCTCTTTCGCCTTCCGCCTTCCGCCAGAACAAAATAATTTGCGAGCTTCCTCGTCGGCTGATTTCATATATTTTCAACTTCGTGTAGAGGTTAATGTAAAGCGAAAATGTACAAATACGTTTGCAGATGTATTGTGGAGCTTAGAGGCTGAAATATTGTGGATTTATTAGTATAACAAGTTCTAAAAATATATAAGTTCTGTTTACAAGGTGTAGTTTTCCTCCAATACAAGCCGATTTTCCAGCTATCGTGTTGTTATTCTACACTAACTAAGAACGAATAGATACTCTACAATTTCTAAAGAAAATTCAAATGTGCACTATGTTTCGCTGTTTTCCTACGTTTCCTGGAAATATTGCATAAATAAATAATTTGTAGCATCCTTCATATTACTTTAATGCTGTAGTTTTAAACGCGTTAATTTGAAATACTGTACAAAATTATATTAGTTAATTTTATAATACCGTACTGATCGGTATTTAGGGAGGTAGTGTCGCGTACCATTTCTACGTAGAAATAAGTTTTCATAGCATTATAAATATTTATTTACCTTATACGTTGTTTTTCATTATGTGCCCGAACAACAAGAGCACGCTACTAAGTGTATAACTTTAAATACGAAATTGTATTGCAAACATTTAGAGTAAGGTCCTTGTTTTTTTCATCAATACATAGTAATAGACATATTCAGTAACATAAGCCGCACCTCTGATTAACTGCAACTCGGGTTCATTATAGATCGATAGAATGACTGAAGCTAACCTACAACAGTCCTTCATTAGCAAAATGTTCAGATAATCGATTGTTCGAGCGTTAGTCTAGTAACAATATCAAGGGTCTGCCAAACTGTGTATACAAACCACGATTCAACTTGTTGGTTCAATAGTATTTGAAGCACCAGAAAAATGGGATAGAATTATTAAATGCTGGTGGCAGAGCCTTGCACAGTAAACTTACTATGTTAATTTTAGTTGATAAAATCATTTTAGAGTAAGTTGGAACAACTAATAATTGTTGTTAATGGGTCGTGTATTATATGGAATCATTTAATAATTTTGTGTTTTGTGGGGTTAGTATCGTAACTATTCAGCAGACTTTAAATAAGGGTGTGAAATTGATTAAAAGTGAGTAGTTATTGGCTAACTTGTTATGTTCGTTTAAATTTTGCCGCTCCATTTGAATTAGAGTCACAATCTAATTGCCGCTTCATAGGAATTAAAACGTTTGTAGTGTTCTCGCGCCTAAATTTCGAAGTTCGTTCAGACAAATGAAGCGACGCAGTACGAGTTTGAGTTCAAAATTCTGCGGGGAGGGAATTGGAGGTTCGAAAAGGCAGTTTCCCGTAATTAGGTCAGTGGGTAAAATATAGTCAACTTTGCCGGACGTTCTGCGTGAATTGTGAAGTTTTATTGAAATCGTTGGTCGATTGGAAATTAGTTTTTCGCTTTGTACTTCACTTCACATAGGAGCTGTTCCTATTGTTGTAAGGAAAAAGTCTCCAGGAAATTATATTTTCCATTATAGAATTTACTCCGGTAAAGAAGATTTATTTTGGGATAAGCCAGAGTCCATCAACTGGTGAGTTTGTTATAGCCAGAAATCATTGTCTTATCGTAATCTCCAGAACGTTTTCCTAATCTCAAATAAAATTTAATTAGGCAAAAAGTCGTACATCGAGACTTCCAGAAATTAAGACGCTATAGAAAAACTCTACATTACTACGTAGTGTGGAATTTACAAGCTGTCCTGGTCGAATAACCTTGGGAGGTTTTTCCCGAAACAAGCGGACACTTGGATCGTCACCGATGCATGGACGAGCTGATTGCAGCGTATCAAGGGAAGTGAACGTTTTAAAACCTATGTAACCTTGTATTATTATTCATGACTTCGTGACATTTATTTAACTGTATGAATTAATTGGGATTATCTGTAAAGGGATTTAATTAGGGGTTGAAGTGTATCTAAGGGATATAATTGTAAAAATACCGTGTCCAATTTTACGTACAATAGATATACAGGGTATTCCAATAGGGGTTGATATTGCGTGATAGGATTCACGTTTTTAATGATTTAGATCGTTGTTTCGCCCATTTGCGTGAATCGAAGGCCTTCGGGATCGCGGAGATGCGCTAATTATTTGCGAGAATATAATTGTTGAGCGCAATACTGATCCTAACTTGTTTGAATTATTCAGTAAATTTCCGTTGTGTTACGGAAGAGTAACGTAAGATTGGGACGTATACGTATAAATATATATATGTGTATTTTGGTTAATTTATGGTGTTTCACAGAAACAAAAAAAATGTGAATGAATTTATTATTTGGTTAATTAAACTGAGATTGGGTTGCAACTTGGTTGTTTTATTGGACTATGAATTATCTAAATTTAAGTTCATAAAGAATAGAGCTCAGTATTGTAAAGGTAGGTGATTATTTATCTTGGAGTCCAACTTCTCATTTTTTTTCTCGACGATGCTAGGCAATTACAAGTTGGTGGCGCCTATAAATTAATTGTTTTAAACCCACTCCTTCTTCGATTGGGTTTCCGGGAACCTAGTATCGATTATTTGTGTAATTTTTGTCTACCTGAGCAGTGGCGGAGTAATGAGATTGTTTTTGTAAGTTAAACAATTTTATTTTGCAATTAGTAAATAGAAAAGGCGTGAAAAATAATTATTATGTCCCGATTTTAGTTTTACCGATCTGGTAACCCTAATTTAAAAGTGTATTATTTTCTAACCAAACTGAGTGTACCTAAAAATACCACAGTAAACGTGGAGTGAAATCTTTTGCTTCTTGTGAACTTAATGTAAAGTTTTACCAACTTCAAGATATGTTAAACTGTTATTTCTGGATAAGGTATTATTTGAAGGACAAAAATTTCTTTCACAAAGAACCTACCGTATATAAAATATCAGAAATACTAGTACTAGGCAAGCAAATTGAAGTTATATGGAGGCGCTTCAATACCAACAACTGTGACTCACAATTGTGGGCGACAAATGATCGGCAAATACGACGACCAGTACCTCAGTCTTAGACGTTATTCCGAAGTGCAACGAAAAAACAATTTGAACCAAAGGTCAAAATATTTCGAAATGAGAAATAATCTAGACTGTTTGATATCGTGGCTTGCAAATGTAAGTGTTTTTTATCTTGTTTATGTGAACAGTCGAAGAAAGTTCCCTTTAAGGAACAAGTGTTTCTTCTTGATAAGCGAATAATAAGAAAAATGATCATAGGTGGTATTGATGTAACCAACAGCAAAAAAAATCAAACAGAGGGAAGAAAGAAAACATCGGTAATGTGAACGAATTGAGAAATATAAATGCGTAACCACTCCTGCTCAAGGAAAATCCGTGAGGGATGATGATGCTGATACTGGCGCCTCTTCTGCACCATCTAAAAATGTAGCTTCTGAAATAGAATTAGAGAAGCACTTGCAACATTTAATGTCTAAAGAAGTTATGTGGGGCGCCCGAATAAGACTAAATTCCAATCCATGCCACAGTTTGCGACCAGTATGGTGTCTCGGATAGATCTGCAGCAGCTATTGCTTCGGCGGTTTTGCAGGACATTAACATCGTGACAGCGGCAGACTCGGCTCGACAGTCAAATCTCTCTAATTTGAGGAATGACTTTCATGCAACCACAGTATAAATAAAAAGCGTACAAACGGGGACTAAGATAATGAAAAGAAAATTTTCATTGGGATCTTGGGATCTTGCGACGAAATGGTCGTTTGATACATGATTTTTATTTGTTATTTCGCCGTGTTGTTTTGTTATTGCGCAAGCGAATGGAGTGATCTGTGGAGTTGGTAGGTAATTGTTAAGGAATTCAATATGGTAATATTGATTAATGTTAGTAGGTCTTTAAGGCGCAGCCGTGACTTGTTTGTTTTTAAGTTCAAAGTTATACCGAAATGTATTTGTAGTACTAAGATCATAAAACTCCTTACAATACAATCTCCAGTTTAAGTAGCATTTTAAGTGGACGGTTTTAGCACTATGGTAGTTAATGTGCACTCGTGATCAGTATCTCCCAACTCGACTATCCTGGTTTGTCTAAAGCTTATATACTACTCATGAGGAGGAAGAATAAGTTACTGTTTTGAGATAGATTCTAGGTGACAAACTGGCTCAAATATTAACAACTACCCACATAACCAAAGTTGACCTTGACTGTCCAAAACCTGATCATTTCTTAACCTGGAAAGATGACCTACGCGGGGTAACTTATAGGCATCCTTTGTGCATCCGCAGCGGTTACAAAACTACAGTATCCGTTACGTTCAACTTAAAGTTGAGAAATAGTTATTCTAAATAGTTACCTTAATCGCAACCAAAAAGGTTAACTTTTAACTAACTCTCAAAGTGCACCTTATAGCTACGTATCTTTAAAGCGACCTGTAGTAGTTAATTTTCAGTTACATGCTCAGTAACAGGTTTTACAAGTCAATATAAACGATGACAAATGCTTGCGAAAAAATAATCATTATATTTAGTTGATAATAGTTGCACATGCTGTTGTGAATAACTATATTGCAACTGGGTTTTAAATTACTCAAGTCAATTTAGCTATTGACCGAATATCTACTTCAATGTTGTAATTAGTAGAAAAAATATTGACAACTTGAACTTAAATGTAATGTAATTATTGTATATTTCCCATTTTTTGAATGATGTAATTTCTTACTAAAATGAGTAACAAATACAGTAACAAAAACGTTATTTATTAGCCCAAAATACAGTAAACCATATTACTTGTTTATTGAAGGTATCTCCTAAGATAATTTTTGATATTCCTTTGACATTTTCCTTCGCTAACTTTGGACAACTCTCCAGTTTCCCTTGAGGTCATCTAACAGTTAATCCACGGAAATTTTCACATCTGAAGTAAAGTTAATTGAGAAAATATAGCGGAAACGATATTTTTTAAATCGTTAGCTGATGTTATGGTATTTGAATAATAATATGGTTTCCATGAAATTTGTCCATACAAGTATTCGGTAAACATGGAGCACCATATTGTTTAAAATTATCTATAATTCTAATCGTCATTGTATTATATCAAAATATTTTAATAAGTATATTACTGTTAGGCCGTATTTAAGGTTATTAATCAAACATTTTGTTATTGTACAAATTTTTGAATTATATGCTTGTGTAGTGGACGTCACACCCCAGCTTAGTGTATAAACACAACTGTCTCCTCTTCGCACTCTATCTAGGATTCATTGAACAATAAGTAGGACAGAGTAAGAAGAACTGACGGACCAGAAAAACAGACGTGTTGACTAACGCACGTGGTCTTCGTTTGCAAAAATATGCGGTTACATTTTACTAGTAAAATGACATTCTTCTTAACTACCATTAAGCCAACTATTGTGATAAACTTTTCTTACGTAAAAGGTGACCGTTAAATGCTTGCAGTATTTGTTCAAATTAATCCATAGCCAAATAGCAATAAAGTTGGGGAATATCCAAGTTTCTTCTAGAATCATTTTAGATTAGTCATAGGTACACTTACGTACTTGTCTTTAAAATTTCCAGCAGAACCGAATTTACTTAAAGTATTATGAAAGGGATAAGTAGTTGGATTAAAACATTCTATTATTCTTATTTAGTGGGTATTAGGGGTTTTTCTTAGAAAACTTAACATCCGGATAAGTAATAAACGTGGACCATTGCAAAACATGAATTATTTTTTGCACCGTAAGGCCGTAAGGCATGCGCAGTATCTCTCGGGGATCAAAGTATGGCTATTCTGTAATCGTTCCTTCCTAGAAGTAGCATTTCGATTTTCAGTTAGTATTCGCAAGTTTAGTGTGTGCATCATATTAAGTAATTATTAAGGTAAGTTTATATTTTTTCATTTTTGGCTAAGGTTTACCGTTTTTCAATCGATGAATTGCAGATGCACTACAAGTATTCTAAAGGCTATAAGTACAGACTTAGTAGGCAAACCAAAAATGATATTCTTAGTACCAGTGATGGCGCTGTCTCTGTGAAACCCGTTCGAAACAAGCCAACGCTTTGGTACAAAGTGTTTATTTTATGCTATTACGTTTTAATTAAAATATTAGGATGTGACAAGGGCTGCTAACTCATTTTTTATTTTTTAGGTTAAGCATTTATCAGCTGTTGGTGGTACTAGCGTTGGACATGCAACGAGAAGAATATGGTCCATTATGGTGACAGATACGGTCAGTAATGGATTAAGCTGGATGCGGTGCCCATCAGAAACTCATCCTGCAGGGATTGAATATAAATCGAATAGTCATTGGTATGTTATACATTCGTTACTATAACCTCTTATAATTTAATTACATTTACACTGAATATCTCGTATCTCTTTTTATATTTGACGTAATTTATGCATTTTTGCACTTCATAATCTAGGAATTATTTGATAACATAATTTATCTTATTTTTTAAATTTAAGTTAAGACGTACATTTTTCTAAAACGTTATAAAATCAGGTAAACTATTAAATATTTCTCTGTGAGAAAGTTCATGGGGTTGTTTGAAGCCTTTCTTTAGGTAATTTCTCTGAATAATTTTTACCATATTTGTATCAAATCAAAGAAATTTAATAAATAGTTATCGTTTATCATAGCGGAATAAATATAATTAACATTTTTGAGTTCATTAGGATCAATGTAACACCAGTCTGTATTTGTTGGATAACATTCTTTGCTATAATGTAACCACCCCGTTTAGTTTCATGATATTGTGTTTTACACAATTTAGGAGGGGGGGGATTTATTTAAAGAAACATGTATTACACAACATTAACACGTTTAAAAACTCGAAATGGTTTATTTAATTACCACAAATACCTATAAGGGTAAATTGGGTTATTGGCTTAATACTAGAAGTTGGAAAAATTATATATATACATATATGTCGAACAGATAAGTTTTGTTAACAAATTATTGTTTATTTACAGTTGCAGTACGAAAGATTATACCGGGTGCCACGGAAGTGGACATTTTGTCCACCACTAAAGTTTGGGTCCGGAAGTCTGCAGAAAGACTCAAGAAGTCTTTCTAAAAATTCTGGTATATGATATGTTAATAATTTATTGTATTTAAAATAGTTTTATGATAATAAATAGCAAATTTTTGTACACGCATTTTTTATTTACACATTCTGAAAAAAATGGTACCTTCTTGAAATGCTACAATGGACATTATTTTTGGGTATGTCGAGGAGGTGCCCAAATTATGATTTTCAAGGTTAACTTTTGGACATCTTTTATTGTTAACCAAAAGATGATTTTTAAGGTTAACTTTTAGACATCTTCTAAGGTTAACCAAAAGATGACTTTCGAAGTTAGCTTTGAACATCTGTTATGGTTAACGAAAAGATGACTTTCAAGGTTAGCTTTTGGACATCTTTTATGGTTAACTTTTTACCGACTTTATGGATGCCTTAGGGTTGCCCTATGGTTAACTAATTTGTGACATAGCTAACCTACAAGATATCTTTTGATTAACTATTGGTGACCTTGTATTTTTGAGAGGTTAACTTTTAGTTATCTTTTGGGTAACTTGGGTTATGTGGGTACAATAGATTATAGTATGTATGATTTAGGGACGTTGCACACGTTTGTAAACACTCAGCTGGTGAATTAGCTCGACGCTCTAACACAGGGCGGTCATTGTTGCCATGCAGTTATATGTTGTAATTATATTCGTGTAAAAAGTGAATTCAGAGATGGTGGCTCGACCAAGTCGGATCGCTCTTAATAAAGTCCAGTAATCCTTCAACTGTTGTGTTTTATTTTATTATTAAGATTCAAACCCTTTTTGAATCTGACATACCTACTTACATATAACGTTTAACGAAATAGTTTTATTGACAAACACATGGGTATGCAAAAATAATCATCCTACAATTATAAATTTCTGAACGAGCGTGTATTTAACAGAGGTTAACAAACAGTTAACAAAAAGTGAACACAAAAAACTGCAAGTGTGCCACTTGGTAAAAAATAAGGCAATGTTCTTTTCTGCTTGTGTAGTTTCTTTCAATGTAACTAATCGTAAACTTCATCATTATAACATTATTGCTTGCGAGATTCTCCAAACAGTCTGGAATGGTCTATATCCATTATCATTATCATTTCATGGTTCTACTACCAGAAAAGATTATTGTTAATTAGTTAGTGTAGGAATATGGAAAACAGTGTTTATGACCTTAAATGTTGATTACCTGTTAGTAAACATTCCACCTTTTGTAAAATTTGCAACAGAAACGATGGAAGGCCACGGTGATTCTAAATCAGACAAACTACAATAATAAATGAGATTACCATTTTGCAAAAAGTGTGTATACATCTAGTGTGCTTCTAAACAGAGAACAGAATATAACAAAACAAAACTAATGTGTTTACTGTGGACATTGATCATAAACAGTTTGCGCAGTTGAAAAACACTTCCACGTGTCGTCGGTTTTACATAAGTCGATAACTCTAATGTAAACCTGCTATTTGGCGTAGATATTTAGGATTGCTGTCAGTTCCAGTTGCACTTCCTAACGATTAAGTTGTTTTCTGCTAATAGGCACGTGAACATTGCTAAGTGAATAAATGTAGCATCGCATATGTGAGAGCCAAGGAGCACGCGTATTTTGGAACTGCTATCTGTAAAAGTGTATGTATTCCCTATGACTCGATTGTGTTCAGTTTTATTGTTGTACACAAAAATGAACAAACTAATATCAGCGTCTTATGAGTGGAAAATCCACACACCAAAGAAACCCGGCTCGCATGAGCACACGCAAGATATTTAAAAGTAAAACCCAATATTTTATTAGAGCTACTCAAAACAGTATACTTCCACATTCATGTCTTGTTATTAGAATCATGTGAATTGAATATGTATGTGTATACACAGGGTGAAATAATAGTGCGATTTTGTTCCTAATTTCTTTATTATAGCAGCTAGGCGAAAACTTTAAATACAAAAGTTGTTAATTTGATTACTGTGCATAACTTAAAATGATTGCTGACTATACAGGGTGGTCTATTTAGTGGGACAATGGATAATTTCTTTATTTTAAATAAAACATCCCGTATATTATTTTTATATCTTTACAACGATATAGGGTTCTAGGTTTCTTTCGTTAATGGTTTCGATAATAGTAAACTTTTTCATACATTTTGAAAAAATGACTGCCTATCTTTAACAATTAGAATCTCAAGGGCATATAATTTTTTTAATTATTTTGCAGTTTACCCGAACGCATGTTCACATAGGTGTGGTACTGTTTAGAATTTGAATGTTTTATGCAGGATGTTTCTAATTTAGTACCACATTCAATAAAATTTATTTCCTAATAAGTAATAACTCATTTTTTAAATTAAACACCCTGGATATTTTTACATTTTCGAGCTTCGTTCAGTGACCTTTAAACGTATGTGCGGTTTTATACCACGTATTTTTCATTTCGAAAATATTTAAAAATTATTAAAAAGCTAATAAAAAATCCGAGAAGTTGGTAATAAGATGTAATTTTATTTTGTTTTAAAAATATATTAATGAATATACGATTTTATAATGGTTGAGTTATCTACTGACATTTTAAACTTATACTGTGAGTTCAAAAAGTAATTACATAAGGATTGGCCATGGAAAATAAAAGTAATTTCAACAGCAAGCTTTAAAATTCATTAACAGTCATCACTGTTGCTGTTGTCATAAGTTTATATTGAAAAGTCAATTAAGTTACAATTATAATGGTTTTTACAATAGAACACAAAACATTTATGATTGAATCATATTTTCGAAATGGTGTTCGAGAGAACGGCGAATGGATTTACAGTGCGGTGCCATGTTTAGAGGAATTTCGGCAACAATTTACAGATATTGCTGTCCTTGAAGGAGATTTTTACAGCGCATTTAGAAGATGTGTTGATGTAGAGATAGAGCTGGGAGGCTAAGAGTTCGTACTCAAAATACAGTTGATGATGTTCGTCAACGTTTGAACGAGCAACCCACTACATCACTACGTACACTTTCGCAAGAGACTGGTTTATCATTAGGAACTTGCCATACTATTGTCAAAAAAGCTTTAATGCTGTTCCCATACAAAATTCTTGCTTTACATGAGTTGCTGCCAGCAGATCACAATAGGAGAAGTTTGTACTGTCAGTGGTTCCAACAAAATTTAATGAACAACAACGAATTGCTAAATTTAACGCTTTTTCTGGCGAGGCCTGGTTCACCCTTTCGGGGTATATAAACTCACAAAATATGAGGTTATGGAGTGCTGCAAATCCGCATACTTTTCGCGAATCTCCTCTTCGCCCATTACAATTTGGTGTTTGGATTTCCGTTTCTGCAAGCAGGAAGCGTACAACTAATGAAGACAACGAATTTGCTATAACAGCTTTTGTAGTAGAAAATCCGAACATTAACATCCGAGATATAAGCCACCGAACAGGTATAAGCCAGTATTCTGTGTGGAGAACATTGAAAAAGTACCAGGTGCCGTCCCTACCACATTCAACTTCATCAAGAACTGCTTGATTATGACTTTCAATGTCGGCTAATGTTTTCCAAATGAGCCCATCAACAAATAAATTCTCAACCTAATTTTGTTTAATTATGTCCTTTTTTCCGACGAAGCAACTTTTCGTGTAGGTGAACTGTCGTTGGTCCATGTTTTTTTGAAGGACGCCTAAATGGTCAAATGTATTTACAATTTTTAGAACACAGTTTTGGGAGTTATTGGAAAATATTCTGTTAAACATTATACAGCAACATGAAAAGACACCTTCACACTATAATTACGTTAGAAACGTTTTAAACGCTGAATTTCCCAATAAATGGATTAGGAGGCTTGACGGGCGAGGTCCCCGACCTGACCAAATTAGGATTCTTTCTGTGGGGGTTTAGAAAATACTACGAGAGAAGATGTGCGAATACGAATTCAACATGTTTTAGAGCAGGGATGACCAACCTTTTTTTACAACGGGCCAATTACAAATTTACAAATGTTGTGCGGGCCGCATATAAGAAATATATTAAAATATGAACACTAGATGATAAACACAAATTATCTCGTTATTAACAAAATGAACAAAATAGCAACTCTATAAAAGAAAACACAAATCAGACATATAGAAATAGTATAAAAAAATCAAAAAGTAATTATTATGCGAAAAAATCTTAAACAAATATTAATGAGAAGTTTGTCATTGCTTCTTTGCAACCAATTGGTCTATACAGGGTGTATCAGAAATAGGTACAAATATTAAATCCGTTGGTAGATTACAATATATACAAACTAGAAAAAACATTTCTTTGGAAATGGGACCCTTAAGATATGAGAAAATAATAATTGAAAATTTGACCCAAAATGTTTGAATACCGCAGGATAATAACAAAAATTTGAATTCAAAGACATGATATGCAAAGGAGAGTAAGATAGAAGAAAAACTTTCTTATCACCTGCCACAAACCAATACTATTAGGTAGGTCAGTAATTTCTATTCAGTCTGTTGTTGAAGCTGACAAGCAGTGTTTCTACCAAAACGGAAAATTTTACGAACATTGAACTTACTGATGTTGTTCTTATTTACGGGGAAGCTCAAGGAAACGCTTTTAAGGGCAAGGCAAATGTACTTAGAGATATCCTCAGCGCCGCATTCCAAACAGCCGTACATTTAGTAGAACAGTCCAACATTTAGGGGATTATGGCACGTATCAATCACAAAACCATCGTCGCGGTCGTTCAAGAGCAGAAAGGGTTGTTAATGTAGAACAGCATGTCTTGGAATTAGTGGAGGAAAGTCCTAGTGTTAGCACTAGAAGACTTGTGTTAAAAACTGGCGTTTCGCATTCTACTGTTTAGCGGATTTTGGGGGATCAGGGACTATACCCTTACCACGTTCAACGCGTTCAAGGTTTACAACCAGCGGATTATGTACGTAGGCACGATTTTTGTGAATGGCTTCTTCAAAAGTGCAATTTTTATGAAATGGGAACTACTTTAAAATATATCCGTATATTTTTTGTAATTTAATGGCCTTTTTTCTAATTTAACACATATAAATATATATTTAAAAAGTTAAAAAGTTAAGCTTTGACGGGCCGCACGAAAAAGTGAGCCACGGGCCGCGGGTTGCTCATCCCTGTTTTAGAGGCAAAACACCTACAATGTTGAGAAGTGTGAACAATTTCTTTATGCATCGATTAAATTAAATTAAAATTAAATTTGTGTCCCCACTTACTGTAATTGAAAAAGAGGCCGATGCCCAGCAGTGGGACAAAAAGGCTGTCAATGGCGATGATGAATAATACCTTGTATTTGGTTATTTGCATATAACTGCTATTTCAGAACGAAAAACGCAAGTCATATACAACCTTACAACGTATATATGCTCAGTTTCATATGAAATGCACCACCCATTAGAAATAAAACTCCCTTTAACTGCACATCACAAAGCTGTTAGGCTTGCTTAGTGTCAAGAGCGTCAGCATAGGAATCAGCAATGGAGCGACATTGTCTTCAGTGACGAATCAAGATTTTGTTTGTGGGCAAATGACGGCCGTAGGAAGGTATATATACGTCATATCGAGGAGAAAGACGGATATTTGAAATTATTTGAGGTTTGAAATTAATGTCTGATATTTGAAAATAATTTCTGATATTTGTAATTAATTTCTGATATCAGAATCTAATTAGCAGATACTGTTTTGTGTTTATTTTGACATTTACAATTATAGGTTGTATAAAAAATTAATCAATATCAATTTGTAAATTTAAAAAAAGAACAAAGATTTTGTATCACTCTTGTAAATTGTGTTTGTTATATTTTACAGAAGCTTCGTAAAATTAATGCTATCACCCATCTATGTTGCTAAACTTAAAATCTAAATTAGAGTAAATATCTTAACAATACAATGCTTGTTAATAGATGGTGATATATTCAATTTGCAACTAATTAATAACAAGTTTTACAGTAAACAACATTTATATTTATATGATACGGTCGGAAAAATTTTATTATACGAAAAAAAATGCAAACGTATATATATATAAAAATCCCATTATCAATATGAGGTCACCTACTCTTTCCTTTCCACAGCTATTAATTTTATATAGTTGGAGGTCATACTTGAATGTGTAATGAAGGATTATCAGTTACATAAAATTAATCTTGTCGGATATAAAACGAAATCATTTTAGATAACGCATTCGAAAATATTTTGTAGTCATATGTAAACTACATTTTTGAAGTTCTATCGTTCTCGATGTTCTACCATAATATTGCTATCTCTACTTTACTAATATGTGAAGTACATGTAAAAACTATCTATTGAAGGCTGTTATTACAAATGTTTATATGCTCGGTTTCATATGAAATGCACCACCCATTAAAAATAAAGCTACGGGTTTGAAAATTTTCTAAAATTATGTTTTATTATTGCGCATGAAATGATCACTATTTCCATGAAAAAAATCAAGTGGTTTTGGTGTTCGTCTACTGTCTCTCATCAACTTGTTGCTTAGAAACAAAACAATATGTAGTAAACATTAATTAGTTGTTTCGAGATTTTGTTATTTTTTGTGACAGAATAAATGTTTTAAAATGCCTCCAGCAAGACGAGGTAGAAATTTTAACCACGTTTCCGATTTTGATAGAGGTCGATTTATCAGCATGAAAAAAACTGAACTTTCTTTCCGTGAAATTGGCAGAAGGGTAAATCGGAACCACATTACAGTTGCACGAATGCGGTCTGCTTGGTCAAAAGAAGGCATTCCTTAACTAAGTGTTCCATGAGATCTTGAACGCACTGGAATGAATCAAACTTCTTTTTTCCAATTGAAGTCTACCAGAAATCAATTAAATCCGTTAATTTTGTCCGTGGCTGTTATTATGTTAATATCGCAACCTTGCAAACTGCTATTCAGGGCCCTCCAAAATATCAACAAGGAAAGCCTGCCTAAGAAGCCAAAGGGATGTTATGTGTACATTTTTATCCTAGGTTTTCTGTACGTGTTAGGTGTGTGTTTGCTTGCATACCCTTCAGATTTTGGTGCCCGCCTTGACCTTGTGGGATTTTGAATTTCTTTAGTTCCTGCATGTAGGGAATTTTAAATATTTTTGGAAGTGTAGATGTGAATATTGATTCTGAGGCGGGGGAGTTTCCTGTTGGGGAAATTTTTCAGGACTTCCTTGTGGACTTTCGCGTGGTGTAGCTGTATGTTGGTGATGTGGTGAGGTAGATTTATATCTTCGAATATTTCGGATTAATTTAATCATCCTGCCCTAAAAGAGAGTTTATGCGTTATTGTGTTTAATATTTTGGAGATTCCATAAATTCTTAAGGGTTTTATACCCGATTAAAATAAGTTACCAGTATCATTCAATTACGGGTCGCGGCATGGTTTGGGTGTAGTGAAGCAAGCACTTGGGGCCGTATTTCTGAAGCTGCCCGTGGACTGCTTCCCTGTAGAGGATCTTCGTTTATTCGGGGTTCCTCGACGAGAGAAGAAGTTTACTGTTTCGGAAGCCGTACTCGTCCTTCCTGAGTTACCTGGCCGTTCCTCTAGAAGCTGTCGTCTTCGTGAACCTGGGGAACACTAGCCTTCGGAAATTGCTGTGATTATGCCGTTAGGACACACACAGAAGCACAGGTTAGTAATTATAAATTTGTTCTCTTCGATCTTGGAGCTTTGTTAACCGAAGGACGCGGGGTCGTCCACGATATCTGCCCGTGAATTGCCTAGAAGAAGGTTTTCATGTTATTTTGTTTGTTAGAGTGTTGTGAATTAAAAATCTGTAGGTTAACGTAATATTCCTGTTCACATTGTATTTAGTAACGAATTATTCAGATCACTTACCTTCAGTCAGTGTATCTATCTTTTTATATCAATTTGTCGTACTTCAGTGTATTCTATGATCAACCATTGTAGCAGAAGTAATCACGATACGTCTGTGGCAATTCATTGTTTACATTTAGCTGTCAGCTGAAGACATCACATCCATTTTTGCGTATTCTGCCGTAGTGTATATTGACACGGCTGTTAAAGATTAGATGTTTGGGAAATATTTTTGGTTCATTGCAATATTAAGAGTTATTTTATGAGCACGGTTCGAATTTCCGGTAATGCGTCCCGGGTACTTAAACGCTGTATTGTACAAGGCCTTGCATAATTTTTCCCCAGCGTGCGGAATCTTCGGATTGCGGTAAATAAAATTCATATATTATTAGCTTTGGAATAGATCTGTAATTTCTTTTTTTTTTTATCAGTCAATTAGGGGTTAAATCCGCTAAACTGTTTCTCCTTGTTTTCAAACGTCATACCTGTGGAACGTAATTTGGTTCCTACCATTATCTCGAATGCTTCTGTTATTCTCCCATAGTTTAATTCTTACGTCTCATATTGATTATATTGACTTTGTAAGTTTCTTTAACGTTGCAACTTGGGCTTCACCCAAGTGTGATTCATACGATTTAATTAAATATAATTATGCACATGTTGTATAAATTGCTTTGGGTCATATCTTTGATATTTATAGTTATTGAATATATATATATATATATATACAGGGTGTATTAATATACATTGGATTGATATGGTATTGTATTTATTTGGTTATCGGGTTATATACAGGGTGTTCGCCTACTTACTATTTACTTAATTTATTGCGTTTTATTGTGTCTTGTTTCCTTGTTTGTGTGTCTGTTGGAACCGTTGAAATTTATTCTGCGTGGTAAGAGTTTACCCTTATGTGGATTCGGTAAGGTAGGTCCGACTTATCGCTGCACGACGACTGGTGACGTAGTATCCTGGCGCCCTTTGAAGATTGGAGTTTGAAGATCGTTTTCACCCACCCCGTGTCGCAGACTGAGAGAGCCGTGGTGAAAACACCGATACGTGTAGCGAGTTACCCGTGGGTAGAATATTTCGATGTTTCCAAATTTGTTACCAGAAAGCGTGTTGGTCTTGTCTATTTGTCCTGTTGTTCCCTGTGAGGATTTGTGCGCAGGTTTTTGGTAACAAGGAATTGGAAAATATGTTCTCATATTCCGATTTCTCATCTTGCAAGTACATCAAAAGTTTCGCTTTTAACTGGGAAAATCTTTTCAAGGCGTTCCCCTCGATCCTTTCAAAGTAGATCTGTGCACTCGACTAGTTACAGGATATTTTACGAGGTTTTATGTGTGAAGGTTGTTTCACGAAGTATTCCCCAACAAATAGTTGCTTTCTTTTGCGGTAAAGTGCTGGACAGTCAAAGATTATGTATGAGGCTGTTTCCTCTTCTTCTTCACACAGTCTACAGAGTGTCTGCTCTGTACACACCGATTGTATGAAAGTGTTTTCGCAGGTGGCTGTGCCCTGTTATAAGTCCTACCAACCGTCTACTCGGAATTCGTTCTAGATGGAGGACGCCAGTTGTTAATCTGCGAGAAGGCGTTCCAATTATTTTCTTCCCCAGTTTTTGTCTCTGTATTGCCTCCCAGCGAGAAATGTTTTGTGTAACGGTCCACATTTTTACTGCTGTTCCGTCTATCAGTTTTTCCATAGTCTTTAAGCAGAAAAACGTTAGGCTGATTGGTCTGTATGTCCTTGGCTGGGTGTACGATACTCGCCCTGGTTTGGGAATGAACGCCACCTTAGTGGGCCTCCACGCCAGTGGGAGGTAGTTTCCCGCTAGGGAACTGCTGTCTGCAGTAGTCTGTCATTCACAGAGTATAATTTTCATGAAGCTATCTGTAATTCTATCAAAAATAATTAGCTGGCTAGTATAAACATAACGCCATTTTAAAGTTAGGATAAATTTCAGTTGTAAAAGCTTGGTTCAAATCTAGGTTGTATCCATGCCAAATTGATTTAAAATTTTATTTTAGGCTATAACGGTTTATAAATTTCTATGTATTACATATTGGACGCATAATTTAATGTAAAAAAGCGATAAGGTACTTACGTATAATGCGATTTTTTAAAATCTGTGTTGATTCTAAACACAATTCCTTAATTTGATGGAATATTGTAATAGTTTTTAGATGTGAAGCAAAAACTCCAATGCAATGATAGGTAGACTCCTTAAGGCGGTCTGTAAAGTCTTATTTATTAAACATCTTGCATAAAATCCAGCAAGGTTTCTAAATCACTTCAAACACTCGCTAACACCGGGAGCGAAATACTTATGCTATGATTATAATCCCTGTGAATGTTTTGTTTTCAAGTAAATTATTGTGAGTTCCGGACTAAAAATTGTTTAGTAACTGAATAATATGTTGGGTAACTGTTAAATAATTGTATTAAACTGTATAAGGTGTATGGTTTTAGTAGGGACACGCGTTTTGTTTTACACAGCCAGCTCTTATCCCAAATTTGGTTGATCATACTGTACAACACCTCACTTATGGAAACATTTGCCTAAAGCCTTTTTTTGTTATCAGGTGAGGATCGCTAATCGTAATTTAATTTTAACTCTGAGTATTGCATCGAGTAGATGTTCTCTTTATGTCAGTGTCAACAAAAATATTATTGTGGGCGATTAAAACATTAAACTGGTTTTCTCGGCTCATGGAAGTGCAGTCAAGGTTTTATCCATGGATAAATCCTTAACAATCAAGCAGACGATCGCTCATCAACAAGCAATATGCAATTGGGCCGCACTGCACTGCTTCGCGCTGCAACTGATGGTTTTTAGCTTTGTAGGTCAGAAGCAATATAATCGCAAATATTTTACAGCTGCAATACGAGTACATAAACTGATTACGCTTACGGTGTACCCATTACTTCTACCAAGAAGTTGAAATTTGTTTGTTTAAAAACACTTCAAAGAAGATGTAAATACCTAAAGTAGTTTTATCGGTTACATTGCAAAACTATGAGAAGTGGTGGAAGATAAGCCTAATCTGATTAACAGATGATAAAGAAATCAACTTAGAGCAAATTAGTTGTGTAGTATTCCAAAATGTCCAAGGTGTGTAAATCAATGGGGCGAATACTATTTTTCGGCACAACCCTGCTGGTGGTTTTTGTAGCCGCAAAAATTTATTTGGTTCTGAAAGTTCCTGATATACCCGATTTGGGTAACCCTTGGTGGGGCCCTGGAAACCCAAGCGAGGAAGACACATCCGTCAAACCGTTCAAAATTGGTATTTCTGATGAGGTAAGATACAGCAAAAATAATTACTGTCTTAACATTAGCCCTATTTACATTTTTTCACTAACAGTCTAAGCTAGTTGAGCTTCCATTACCATATATGTCGATGGCTTTAATAATATTAACTCCTGAATTCGCAGGTATTGCCATCTAAATATAAATGTCTTAAAGTCAATTGTACCTTCTATTTGGATTGTTTGACAAACTTTAAGGGGATTTAGCTATCACTACCTTGAATTTTTGCTTCATATCTCCCAGTATTTCAACAAAATAAGGAGTTCCTTTTATAACCATAACTGAATAGACTTAAAAGCATACTACACCATACTCCGTTTTCAATGCATAATAAAAGGAAATTTATGAAACACTACAATCTAAAATAATGTTTAAAACCAAATTAGCACGGATACAGTTTACTTTTACAGTTGACTTCTAACCTACAAATTCTTGTGCTGCCTTCTGATAATTATTTTTCTTTATTTAGATGGAGTATTGTTCCTTTTTTAAATGTGGAACAAAAACTCTAATGTAGTGCTCGCTAGACCTTTAGACTTAAGACAGTTTGGCACAGGCACGCTGTATCTAATATTTTAAAAGAACTCCTACCCAAGCAAGTTATGCATTTCGAAATAAACATTTTGTGTTGCAGACTACCAAACAACTGTAGCAGTAACTGTTGATCTATATTTTGATTACTAAATGTAGAAAATACTGCAAACCATGTGGCTTGAATATAGAAATATTTTTTTCACAACCCGCCTTTATCGAAAATGTTTTGATCTTTAAAAATAGATTTGAATGAAATCATAAAGAACATCGAATATGTGTTGTTGTAATCTTCTTTAAAATGTTCACACTCCTGCTAGAAAGTAGCTGGATGGTAAACTAAACTGATAGAAAAACGTTACTGCCAAAACAGTTACTGGTTACTAAATACCTGTAAAGTAGATTCATATGTATTAGAAATGTTAAATACAGAAATCCACATAACAGACTTATACAACAAAAGTTCTCTTTAACAGATACTAATAGAACCAATTATATCTCCTACATAAATCAAAAGGGCTATTCTGACATCTTCGAAATAATTTGCAAAATAGGAATGCTCGCTTTTTGTTAACATACCGTATGTCATTAATCTAAGATAACCTGTAGCTAAACTCAAAAATACTCAATTGACTAATTTTTTATGCTAAAACCTTTCCAAAAAGAAGAAGAACCCCTGAGAAACTCAATAAAATACTTATAATTTATCATAAGAAAATGCTTACAAATAATATTTCAGATTTTATTAGACCTTAAACAACGTTTAGAACAGACCCGTCCATTTACGTCACCATTAGAAGGGATTCAGCAGCAATATGGGATGAACACGAACCTCTTGAAGGAAGTAATCGAATTCTGGAAAAGGAAATACGACTGGCGGGAAAGAGAAAAATTCTTAAACAAGTTTCCCCAATTTACTACCAGGATCCAAGGATTACAAATCCATTTTATTCACGTTAAGCCGCCTCCCACGCCCAACATACGAGTGCTTCCTCTCCTGATCTTGCACGGATGGGGTGGTTCTGTTCGAGAATTCTACGACATCATTCCTCTGTTAACTACTCCTCAAGAAGGTCGAGACTTTGTTTTCGAAGTTATAGTACCTTCTTTACCAGGATTTGGGTTTTCACAAGCCGCAGTCAGACCAGGGCTTAGTACATCCCAGATGGCAGTGGTTTTCAAGAACTTGATGAAGCTATTGGGATTCGAAAAGTACTACGTCCAGGGTGGTGATTGGGGTGGCGTTATTGTTTCGATGATGGCAGCGATGTATCCCCAAAACGTCTTGGGAATTCATTCGAATATGTGTATTGTAAATACTCCCCTTTCCAACTTAAAATTGATCCTTGGGAGTGTATACCCCCCTTTAGTAGTCGAAAAGAAATTTGAGGAACGACTTTACCCGCTTAGTAACTTTTATTCTAACCTTATGTTAGAGTTGGGATATTTCCATATGCACGCAACCAAACCTGATACTTTGGGTAAGTTCTGATAATTTGTTTTTTAAACCTCATACGGTGATAGAACATAGTACAGTAATTCTTGAGTTAGCAAATGAACTTGTTTAGTACTTTAAGCTAGTGATGGGTATAATCGAATGATTTCAATAACCGAATGATTACTATTCGAATGATTTTAGTGATCGAGATATTGATTCGAATTAATTATTCGAATCCACAATGCGCATGCATTTCGACAAAGCGAATAATGTCTCGCGTCCTGCCTTTCGAATGATGACTCCCTGGCACCCCCGGTCTTGTCTCGAATTGTTTTTTCGGTTTTCGACTGGATTCTGTTCTGTATTTATTTAAATGTAATGGCATTGTAAGATTAACCTGATTGTAAATGAGGTTTTATGGTTTTCCGTGTTATATTATAAATTATTAAGGATATTTCTAATTATTTTATTATAATAGATTAATAGTTGATATCTTTATGAGCATAATCATGACGACCAATTTAGCCGCAATTTTTTTTT
>JABXWE010004607.1:0-16678 GCA_014611495.1 Limonius californicus | reverse complement strand
TTTACATGTGCAGCTGGACGGGGCACCCATTCATAACTATGTTGAAGTGCGGAGATGGCTAAATGAGAATTTTCCCAATCGTTGGATTGGGCGAAACAGCCCTTTAACTAATTGGCCGCCTAGGTCTCCAGACCTCACGCCACTTGACTTCTTCTTATGGGGGACTATAAAAAATAAGGTGTATAAATCAAGACCCCAAACACTAGAAGAACTTTGCGATTGCATTAGGGAGGCCTGCCACAGTATAACCAGGCAACAGCTAAGAAGAGTGGTAAACAGCAATAGACGACGCATAGACAAATGCGTAATGCAAAATGGTGGACTAATTGAAATGACTACTATTTAAGTTCAATATTATTGTTAGTTATTCTATTTCTTATTTGTTTGTTTTTGAGTTGCTCTAATACAATAAAAATGTGTTCAATTTGTATACAGCTAATTTTACATTTTAAATTAAGTATTTTGTTAATTTTGGCGTACGTTTTTGTTGGACTACCCTGTGGTAAATTTAGTTGTTTCTTGGGAAGCATTCGGTATTATTAGAATATCCACTAAATGTGTTTAATTCGCGTCACTTTTCTTCTTATCAAAAAACTAAAAAATGTCCCAGCTGGGACACCCTGTACATAAGAGCGATAAAAATGGGTATAGTAGGGTTTTAAGTGGTCCCGAATAAGAATCTATGGTTATTTTTGGACTGAAAAAATCCCTAATAGTACTTCTCTAAATTTCGACCCCAAAAAGAGATCACAGTTGGCCATGAGTTTAGTCGTCATAACAAGTGACATATGCGTTTAAAGCATTTTTCAGAGATCTATCCAACAAAAAAAAGTTTACGAAAATCGGTTGAAAAATGCAAATTTTATGATGGTGGTAAGGTCTTAAGTGGGACACACTGTAGGTAGTTCAATCATAAGCCTCTGACGAGATGACGGGAGGGCGAAAGTATCTATAGTGTTGCGGTGAGTACTATTATATCAAGAGATCCAAAAAAAGCTGATCCCCAGCGGGCTGTGGAATGAAAAGTCACGTCTGTTCTAGACGAAAGGAATGTTTATAATGTCCATTTCAGATTAGGTTGTGTTAGCTGGAATTAAATAATAATGAAACGTTTTTTTAGGAGCAGAAATCTTTTATTGAGCAACAGTAAAAGAAATGAATAAACCTGAACTAATGTAGGTAATGATCACAACAAATGTTGAAAATGTCTGCCTTCTTCCTCCAAACATTTCTGTACTCGTCTTTTCATACCTTCAAAAACAATAACAATAATTGAGGTGAGTTGTTAACTTCTTGACAATTTTCTTCAATTCTAAGTTTCAGTTCGTTTAAATCATTAAATGGCGTTTTTCAAATAGGGCCTTAGAAAAAAGTTCAAAACAATAAAATCACAAGAGCGAGGGGGCCAGGGTGTTGCAGTATTCCTACTAATGATTCGGTCATCCAAATATTCGCGTAAAAAATTAATTGTATCTACAGCTGCATGAGCAGTTGCGCCATCCTGTTGCAGAAAACCATCAGCTCATCATCGTGAAGTTCATTTAAGAAAGGTTGCAATGATTCGTACCAGTAGTTAGCGTGCCTTCGAAAAATATTGGCCCAACTAACCTACGACGACTCATTCCAACCCAGACTCCTATTTTCTGTGGATGAAGGGGAGCTTTAATTGTAACGTGTGGATTCTTGCTACTCCAAATCCGCATATTCTGTGAATTAACATACCCATTAAGGTAAAACCAGGCTTCGTCGGTAAAAAAAAGGTTAAATTTAACTGCAAATCATTGAGATTATCCAAAAAACAACGGAAAACTGCACTCTTTTTGGATAATCCTATTCTAAAACCTCCTGAACGGAAATAAATCGGTAAGGATGCAGATGCAAAACTTGTCTCAATATTCTGTGGCATGTACCGTAACTTAAATCATCAACTTGCTGGCATAAATGTCTAATTGGTGTTTTTGAAGCCTCGTCCATTCGTTGTCTTACAGTTTCAATTAAAGCAGGTACTATCTTTTTTGGCCTACCAGACCCCTTTCTCCTTTCAACACTTCCAGTTCTCGAAAATTGCTGACTGAATTCTTAACCAAAGCATAAAATTTTCGGTATGTAATAATTTCATTGGGATCCATTCTCCGTCAACTTGAAAGCCGTTCCGAGAGTAAGATACAATAATGAATGATATTTGAAATGTATTAAAAATCATTTAAACAATCTGTCAGATTCGTATAAAAAAAGATAACTAATTTATATAACATCATGAACATTCCTTTAGTCTAGTAAAGACGTGACTTTTCATTGCACAGCCCGCTGAGGATCAGCTTTTTTTGGATCTCTTGATAGAAGTAGTGAAGAACAAAAATAAAAACTACATGCATCAAATTATTAAGAATGTAATAGTAACATAGAAACCAGTCAGTTACCATTTTAGTAGGAAAATTATGAGTACTGTACGCTTCTAAATTCAACCAAGATCGCTAATATTTTTGGTAATTGATTTCGTAATTCCAACTGACCAGAGCAACGGTTGATAACGGTACCAATCGCCGGCTGCAGGTAGTATCTACCAAAAATGTATTTGCAATGTCGTCGCTTCTTTTACATTACAGTTTGTTTGGTAACATATGATGCTTGTATTCTCAACATAGCTACAAGGCGGTAAGGAATTTTCGCCAGTATATTTAAATAAAAATCAACAATTTAAACATTTATGCTACAGCTTTCAAACAGTAGCCACAAATTTGCATTCCATAAATTATTTTCCCTCGTCAAGTATCTCTAAACAGACAATAATTTTTCTAGCAGATGTAGGTTTTTTATGATACCAAAATTTCTCTACGATCGAGGATACTAAAATGTCAAACACCCATTAACTCTTTTCCTCCGCTGCACCTACCTTCTTCCGTTAAAAGTTTTTAAAATTCCGCAATATATTATACGCTTTAGCAACATAATGGCCCTAGTGAACGGTACCTTAAAATAAATCAAATAGTATTGATTTCCAAATTTTATCGTATTTCAATTATTATATTTTTTTTTAAATGTAGTTGTCTTAAACCATTTGTACTTTATTACAAAACAATATTTATGTATTTGTATTTTCTATTTTGGATTGTTCCTATTTTATAGCCTTGCAATTTTATAATTATTCTGATATTAAAACTTATCTGAAGGTGATGTATCATGCTAAGGAGAGAAATATCGAAGTTTGTATTTTATATTTGGTTGCATTTGCTTTTAAATTTGCGGAAAATAAATAGATACTTCAGTTTAATTAATTCATTAATTATTATTTTCACTCAAACGGAATATTTATTGAGATGTACTTAGTCACCATTCATATATTTATTCTGCATTCCTCTCACTTGTGTCAACTCGTTACCCCAAAGCCTGCACTTATACCCAATAAACAGGTTCATTATACACACAGTGCAGATCCGTATATATAGGAGCAGTGTACATTTCGGTATAAATAAAAAATTAGTCATACACTGTATGTTTGAATTATTGGAACTTAACCCATTTCGACTCACCATTCCCAAAATACTACCTAACTAGTGGAAGCATTTACGCATAATTACGAGGTACACAACTTACATCCAGGAACACCTGATTTGTTGTTTTATAAAATTGCAAATTAGCCTCAGACGCACTGTCGCAGTAATGCTTGAAACAACAATTATCTCATTGTTATAATTTTTACCAAAAATGATAAAAGTTTTAATTCGGTTACAGTGAACTTTCAAGAAGTCATGAGACTAAATTGTAGCTCCCAACGTCGACTATAACTCAGGACTATAATCGTAGAATTTGGTTGTGTAAAATTATGTATTCATTCTAATGTCGATTCACATGTTCTTCAACAAGTTAGTTTTCGTCTGAAAATTTCTAAACATATTTATTTATTTTGATGTTTTCCGAAACCGCGGTTCCCATACTTTTTCGGCCGATGAATCCTTGAAAGTGTCCCATGCTTTCGCGGAACATCTAATCTGCACTAAATTTTTATACAATGGTTTTAATTCAGCGAAGCTTGTTGTCATTATCAGCCTTACCCGAGTTATTTATAAAACGTAGGACGAAAGTCTAACTATAGAGCAAAGGAAGAAATATCATTTTGTGTAAAGAATTTATTTTTTCAGGCGTCGAACATTAAGGCGAGGAATGAAACTGTTACATGTTTCTCCGCATGATACGTTTGAAGTTGGGTTGAATGTCTGACAGCTGAATGCATACTACATGGATACAAATAGAACCAGAACTCTAACTGCCTTTTCATCTATGTACTTTTGAGAATTCGCCCATAAGTTCCATCCAAAAGTCATTGAGCGGTGGGGATTCAAATTTTGTTTTCAAGGAAGATGGGCACTGTATTTCAATGAGTGCTTCAAATTCAGGGACGAGCAACGTTTTAGGTTTCTTTTTTCCGCTATCATAAGGTTTTGCACCCAGTCAGTGTCTCCACAGTGTTCAGGCAGGAATTTGGTGTATTTCGTTAAGTGCTCACAGATGTTCTTCTGCACATCAGAATCGATTTCCAATATATTTTGGGTAAGGAAGGGGAGAAGGTAACATTATTATTCGAAGTTGTTGTCCTTCATACATGCCATCCAAAGCTGCAAAGATGTACTATTTTCGTTGAATTTTCCGAAGATGTCGGCCATGTATGCGCATCTGATGAATCAAGTTTTGTCGGGCAACAGTCTTCTTCCCCATTAGAGACAAATAACAAAAACCTTGGCCAAGACTTTATCTCTTGAAAGTCTCCTCACTTCTGTGTGAAAAAGGAGCGATTGGTGGTGGCTTCCCATGTCAGCGCATATTTTCTTGAAGAGTTTTTTCTGCAATGGACGAGACAAATAATTGACAGTTTTTATAGCCTCATCAACAACTTTCTTTAAGTCTGATAAAATATTTTTCCCTACAAGGGTCTATGGGTGCAAGACGCAATAACTACTAGTACAATTTAGTGCTACACTTTTAGTCCTCGACACAGAACCTTTCAATTTTCCCATCACCGCTGCAGCCCAAACGCTGCATACCTCAATACATTTGTTCTAGTTGCGATCGTGTTTACGCATGTAACCATCGATGACTTTAAAAATTTCTTCTCCAGTTGTATTGGTTCTCAAAGATGCGCATAGAAACAGATCTTCTTCAACAGACCCTTCGAAAAGATACTTCACAGCAAAACTTCTAGTTAATTGTGCGACGTATGTACTCCGATCTTGACAGAGGGCACCTTCGGAAGCTTAATATATGCTGTAAATTTATTCTAAAAGTTCGCGAATATTCATTCCTCTGCTGCTCAGTTACCCCAAAAAAAGGTTGCTGTTAGTTGTGTCAAATCTTTACGCAGCTTTCCAACACCTTGCAAAAGGAAGATCATTTTTGCGGAACCCACGTGGACCTTTTACAGAACACCAGAGTTCAGCGGAACACAATTTGGGAACCGCGGGTCTATACTATAGATCTTATGAAATGAATTTACCTTTACCATAATTGAGAAAAAAACCCTATGCGAACTCATATTTCTTTTTTAAATTTTTCTATGGATTTCTTAAATGCTTAATTTTTTAACATTTGTTTTACTGATTTCTGTTCATTAAGGAGTACTTTGTTTGTAATGATCCTCTTGTGTATATGTAATTTATAAAGGAATGCATTTGACAAACCTGTTACATTTTATAAAAAATTTGTCTTTAAAATAGAAGTAATTATGGTTGAAAAGATTTGATTGAATTGCACTGCCCTTTCTTACAAAGTATACCCCGTTAGAATTGTCTGCCCCACACCATACGTATGAGAACAAAATCTAACGTGTAGCATTATTTTGCTATCATCGTCAATTAATCACCCATTCGCGACAGAAAAAAAAATATTCTGCGAAAGATAAATTGTTCAGTCGATAAGCGGTTCTGCAACTCTGTTATTATCATTGGCAAGATTAAAACCTTTATATTTATGTCGGCACGAGCTGAGAATTTTGACCACATCGGAAGATGCAAAAAATTCATAAATGTGTATTTATAGCCTGAGTTGCTCAACAATTCCCGTTCCTTAGGTGGTCTTGCTTAAAGTAACGGAGTAGGGATTATTAAACCACAGAAAGTTGCAAGCAGATGCAAAAACGTAAAGATTTTAATATTTGAGGATATCTTGTATTGTTGCAATGGCAGTGACATTTACCCAGTGTCCCCGAGTTGAATAAAGACGGAGAAGTTTTTTTGGCTTTTAAATTAGAAAAATAGTAGCAAAAAGACGTAGTAATCTTCGTTTACATTTCCTTATCGGGTTCGCGTGACAATGACATTTGTTTAACTTAAAATAAATAAAGGAATTCACCAGGACCTAAGTGTAAAGTCTAAAAATAAACAAGGACACCATCAGGATTTTACGAACTGATGGTTCCTGTTGTAAGGAAAATTTGATGTACTAGGAAGAACAATTATGATTTAAAGTTGGCAAGTATTAAAACCCAGAAATTAGCTGTTAAAGCTTGTAATTAGAAATCAAATTTATAATAGCAATAATACCATAACCATACAATAAAATTTGAATAAAGTTGTCATAAAAAATGTCGCGATTCCATATAAGATGTCTACTAACCAGTTCGTAGTGACAATGACATTTGATTATTAGGTACATAAACATATGATTGACAAAGTTGAGGAAATAACAAATTAAGACTTTGGCTGCCTAAACAGCTCACAGGAGCAATAAAATTACTATAACGTTCCATTATTATTGTTGCTAAATAGCTGTAAACACGGAATATATTAGTAATTAATCAGATAAAAGAGGATAATATAAAAGGCTATTACCCTGACACACCGTCAATGAATATTCAATAGGTCATGTGTGTCACTAAAAATTGTCTTTGACAGTTAAGAATTGTACATAATAATATCCAATATCGGTTTCTCAATTAGTTGATAATTTATATCCTCTTACGTTTTAAATTGCAAATCACTTAAATTCCGTTGGTGTAACGCGAAGATATCCCTCCTCCTTAACTATTCTATATAAATTGTATCTCCCGGTATTCACAATACAATTAAGAGGCAGATCTGGTTACTTAAAAATTGATATCTTTGTTATAGAACTGCAAAGGTGATTCAAAATAAGCTAAAATTAGCGTTTTCCATTGTCACCACAGCTACGTTAATTGGCGACCTTTCAACTTGCAGCTTTTAGTAACTAATAGATAGCATATTCAAGATTGAAATAGGTAAAAAGATTGTCGAAAAAATTACCAAAATTGTGAAAATCTGACTAAAAGAAATCTACGTTTATGACATAGGTATTTGGATTTAATTCCTGAAATTTTTCCACCTGATTACAAATTACCATCCTTTAAATACTGAAATCGTTCAAAGCCTACATAAAATGCTACCTAATTTTCATAAAATCAGAACAATATCAAGTCCCTGTAAACAGTTTTAGTTGTTTAGCGGAACACACAACTTTGCTAACAAGCTTTCTGTAATAGAAAGACATACTCGATTACCTTTATTTTGGGTAAGATAAAGAAAAGAATATTATAGACTGCCTATGATAGAGGCTGCACTAGGTTTGGAATTTTAAGAGTGGTTTAAGATTCCCCCAAGTGAATTTTGTCTTATTCCTTTTCTAAAGATTTATAATTTCCTTGCAGTTTGGAATTTCAAACTAACTGTTCGACATTACTTTGTTGTTTTGCAGATTTGTAAATCAAAAAAAGCCTACCCATTTGGTATTATTTATCATGACGTTAACTAGGATAACTGCGATATCCTAATCCAGATTTATAGTTCCAACCTGTGTTTGTTTTTGCCGCTCAATGGTACGCTTCATCCCATTAGCAAGTGCAATTGCAGTTTTTGCAATCTGGGCAATTTAACATGCACGTAATGGCTCTGGGCATAAATCAATAGATGTCGTAGCTACTGTAGATTATTATAAATCTCCGAGCATGACAGAACTTTATGCGATTAAAGACTGTTATGGAAAGGAACATTGAAGCCTACAAAGGTTCATGTTTTTCGTGAAGATCAAAGGAAGTTTTTCCTCCAAGAATCTCTGTTGCGCGTATCTTATTGTGTTTTAACTTTATTGATTCAAGCCGAGGCCGCAAATCTTCATTTATAATAACATAAAACTGTTTTTTTTTTAATTCATTGCGTTATGAGCCATCAAATCGCCTAATTAATTTTTATGGGAAACTTATTTTGAGGCTGTGATATTTCAGAACTGGCCGCCAAAATTCATCCATTTTGGCCAATGTATCAATTTCAGTGTAGATCTACAAAGAGCTATCGCTATATTTCTGGAATGTTAAAATGGTAAGAAAACCAATAGAATTTAGCGCACTGTAAAAATAATATGCTAGGTATTAAATATTTCCAAAAGGGTTGTAATTGTTTTCGTTCGGCTGCCTGCCTGTGTGTTTATTACTTTCCACCAGGTTATGAAAACAGTATTAAATCCTAGAATGACTTAATGATCAACTGTAGGTCCGCCGTCTTTCTACCTTGGCGCTGAGGAGAAACGGTTGGCAGAGAAGAGGCCGGTGCCCGGCAGTGGGAGTAAAAGGTTGTTGATAATGAACACGGATTGAAGTGATGTGGTATTAATATGTAGAACAAATAAACAGTAGAGAGGGTACAGTCACTGATATTTTTTTTAGAACAAAAATGTCTCAGGTTGTGTTTATTCAGGAAATTCTTATGTACATGGTGACTATTTTTCATTAATATTCAGTTGTTTGTATACATAGAATATATCAAATACCAATCGTTAAAAGTTAGGTAAGCTTCGTTTGTTTTTGTATAGCACACAATAATGAAGGTATCAACTAGACTGTTAGAGCATATTTAGCCAATCATTATACAGTGCTTCTCGAAAGTAACGGATAAATCCTATAAAATCGTTGAGAAAAATATTTCAATAAAATGCTCAGACACGTCGATTTTTATTTTTAAATTATCATTTAGAGATGTAATTTTCAACCCCCCACCCCTCACTCCTAAGCGCTAGCAACTTCAGCTTTAAAAATTCAAATAGCAAAGTACACCTTCTGATACCTCATCTTTCTTTATGTTGAATACAATAAAAAAAAGTTTTTCAAAATCGGTTGATAAATAACGGAGATATTTACCAAAATATATTTAAATGAAAGTGCCAATATTCGAGCAGGCGTCGGTACGGCTCTAGCAATGAGTGGTAAAAACAATTGTTTGTCATTCTTAGTACGTCCTATAAACATTGCGATGAGTTTTGAGAATTACATCAAAATTTAAAACTTCGATTCTTCCCCTTCAGTATGTCTCATTTTTGGAATCTTATTTCCTTAATCGTTAGAGAATTAACACATACTCCACTAAGTAGTGTCAATAAATTTTGTTGGACATTCAATTATTAACGATTTTCAATTCACTCATTGCTAGAGCCGTATCAATGCCTGCTCGTATATTGGCATTTTCATTTGAATACATTTTGGTAAATATCTCCGTTATTTTTCAACCGATTGTGAAAAACTTTTTTTTATTGTATTCAACATAAAGAAAGCTATCAGAGGTGCTTTGCTATTTGAATTTTTAAAGTTAAAGTTGCTAGCGCTTAGGGGTGAGGGGTGGGGGGTTGAAAATTACATCTCTAAATGATAATTTAAAAATAAAAATCGGCATGTCCGAGCATTTTTTTGAAATATTTTTCTCAACGATTTTACAGAATTTATCCGTTACTTTCGGGAATTACTGTATAGTTAATATATATTATGCAGAGGGCGAGGAATTATTATACACACGAAAAAGTGATGCGATTAATATCAAAGTAGATGTAATGAGTATCAACTAGGGGTGTTCGATATCAGAACCTGTGTATCGAAAAACGAGTAAAATTAAATATCGAATATTATTCGATATATCGAAATTCGAATAAATATCGAATTATTCCAATAAATATAGAATTATTCGAATAAATGTCGAATTATTCGAATAAATATCGAAAATTGTTTATTCGATATATCGAATAATAACTTATTCGTTAAATCGAATAACTTATTCGTTAAATCGAATAACTTATTCGCTTGTATTCTAATATCTTTATTCGATATATCGAATTATTCGGGTCCTAGTCCATATGATCATTTTTTATTAAAATGCCATCGAAAATTAGTTCCTAAGCTTGTCGGGGCAATTTTCAAACCCTGTATGTAAAGCATGTGAAAAACAGTTCTGAAAATCTATTGGTTCTTTTGTAAATGAACGAAATTTCTGTTTCTCGTATTTATGTATATTTCAGAATACAATTATTAGCGTCTTAAATAGTTTATTGTCAAATACAGTAAAAGATTAATACGAAATATATACGTATATAGGGATTCTATACTACTGCAATTATCGCCAACAAATACACCAGGTATTAAGGAATTCAGAAATATGGCTAGAATTATCTGACCTATCCGCTTACATGCCGGTGCGATTTTTCGGGTCTCGAGCACCGCTTTATGGGTTTATGGGTTGAACTGTACCAAGTATTGATTTTCATTCATAAAATCATTTGCATTTTCTATGAAAATAACTATTTAGATAATTCAGAAATTGGTAACTGAGAAAACTTATTAAATTATTGGCTGAAAGTATACAGAGGGGTGAATTTTTCGATGCTCACCATTGGCATTTTGGAAACAGTAAGCGATAAGTCGGTTAAATTGTAGGAAAGTTGTTCATGGTGATTGAGAATTTTAAAATAAATTCTGGTTATTTTGATTCGTTCTTGATTTATCATGAAAAAAAAAACTGAAAATTGTGATTTTAGAAATAGCTCTGATTTTAGTTACTGACAGGTCAATGACATTAACAGAAATTTGTTAGACCTTCTAGATTTCAAGGTGCGGTAGTCTTTTTTATTTTTTAAGGCCGCCATATTGGATTATCTCACCATTAGATAGACAAAACAATACGTTTTCAAAGTTTAATAACCAAAATAACCTTTTTCTTTGAGAAAACTTCTTAAAATTTGAAAATGTGTGTAATAAATTTATAAAATCAGGTATATTTTTACAAAGAATTGAAACAATAATTAAAGTTACGGATTGTATTGCTAATACTATTTTAAACTCTTTAAATATTGCAAACATTCTATTGGTTTAACAATAATGAGATAACAAATTTAAAAACAGCTGATGATTATATATATTTTCAACGTGCGCGCTGGTTATAAAACAATTGAAACTGGCAGGTAACAAATAATTTGTTTTAATATCAAAATAGACAGATTGCATTTAAGTGGTGTCTTTATCGAGTTTTTTAATTGTCAAAATGTTCACCGATGGAGAGAAATAAAATATGTACGATGTCTACATTCACAGCAATAGAAAATCTGTTTTAGCGTCTGTAAATTATTTAAATTTGTATTCAGAAAGACAGCTACCTCACCGAACAATGTTTGTTTTCAAGAAATTTGACTGTTTGTAGCAGGTTTAGAAGACCACGAGGGCCGTATAGAAAAGGAATTATTGCTAATGAAATGAATATGCTGTTTCAATTAGCGATTGATCCAGAAAACTCTAGCCGAAGAATTTCTCAAGAGTATGTTATTGATGATTCATATGCGAGGAAAATCATCTGAAATATGTGTACCATGATTACAAATTCACACCTGTACAAACTTCATCCTTGTGATGGCAATAAAAGATTGTACTTTTGGTATTGGTTTCATGAAAAACTGCAGCAAGATTCATTTTTCTAGAAAAATACTATAGACTGATGGGAAACATTCAGGAACATTTAACAGAAAAAATCTTCATCACTATGCAACAGAGAATCTCCAGAAGAAGGAGAATCGAGAATCCACATTAAAATGAAGTGGAAAAACGCGATTTAGGGTTAATATTAAGATACTAGTTATTAGGAAACTAAGATAGGTGGAAACTTACCCTAGAGCAATAGATGGATAAAAGATACGAACAATGTGAAACTTTGATACCAAAGGGTCAATGCATAATCGCATAACGGTCCCGGGTACGTACTCAAAATCCCATTGATGCGTAGCTTACTAACTACCCGGTGTTGCAGCAGCGGTGCCTTGCGGTATACATTGCAGGCATGCTAACCCGGTGCAACACCCCACCCGATCCCACCCTGTCCCATAAAATCCTTCCCACCTTACTGGCATGGGATGGGCCTGGCGTAATCCAGCAGTGACCCTCGAGTCAGCTCCATGTCAGATGATGATGATGATGATCACTATGCAACAGAGAATCTCCGCTTAATAAGAGAGACTAGACTGCAAGTTCGATATTCTTTGAACGTATGGGCTGGCCTCTTAGATAATGCGGTTCTGGGTACATTTTTATCGTTGGACATTTAGATGAGCCTGGATATTTGCATTTTTGGTAAACAAATTTAGAAGATATGCTAGACCAATTGCCATTAGTCACCCTTCAGAAGCATCAGTGCTACCAGTCAGACGGAACTGCTCCTCACAACGCCCGCATTGTTCGAAATTATTTAGATGCGCTTTTGCCAAATTCATGGCTTGGCACGTTTGCCCTGTTCGTTGGTCTACACGATCGGCAGGATTAACGCCTATGGATTTACTTTCTGTGGAGCAATGTAAAAGACCTGTGTATGCATCCCCGACGGAAAATATCGGACATCTTCGTCTCAAAATCGCGAATATCTTCAACTCCATTCCGAGGCAGACTATTCAAAAAACAGTGGACGAAATGCATTTGAGGACTAATCTCTGCAGCATAAATAACGGCGCTCACTTTGAACAATTTAAAGAATCACGTGCTCTTTTTGAATTCCTCATCTTGTTTTCGCTAGACCAATAATGAATTTTCAATATTTAAAGAGCTTAAATGACAATTAACAATACAATTTGTCACTTTAATTATTGTTTCAATTGTTTTTCAAAGCCTACGCGAATTTATAAATTATTTACAACAAGTTTTTTGGAAGAAAACTGTTATGTTGGTTACCAAATTGAAAAGCTAATTTTTTGTCTATCAAATGGTGTGATAAACCAATATGGCGGCAATAAGAAGTACAAAAGTTGACTATCGCAGACTGAAATCTAGAGATCCTAGAAAATTTGTGTAAATGTCATTCGACTTACAGTGACCAAAAACATAAAGTTACTAAGTTTGATAGAAATAGTGTCTAAGGTAGGGAAGATAATAATTTATTTCTAAAATCACTATTTTCAGTTTTTTCGTGATAAATCAAGAAGGAATCACAATTTCCAGGATTTCTTTTGATATTTTCCATCTAGATAAAAAGCGCAACTTTTCTCCAATTTAACCAAGATCGTATCTCTTATGTTTCCGAGATGCTAATGGTAACCATCGAAAAATTCACCATAGGTACATCAAAATATTTAATATAAATATAATATTAAATACAGTGGTTACATTTAGGCAATCAAATGGATAATACGAGTAGTAGCCGTTGGAGAAGTCCATCTAGCGCTTCTGCTTCCAATATGGAGATCTACATTCAAACTTCCTTCAGCTATAACCATTTTTTTCTGTATTAAATAGTTTCTTTCTATTTTTATATGAATTTTCAATTATATTCCCGTCTGCATATTAAAACGACACTGAGTTCAAATTGTGGCCAAATGGTTAAATTGAGATTTACCAACTATCCAAATCAGTGAATCTTCTGTAATGTAAATTTTAAAATCGTTGGTAGGACATAACTATCAATTATTCTAGGCCTTTTAAACCTAGGAAGACATATTTTCCGCATGTTTGTGGCTAACCCACAATAATCTTAGATTTTTATCTATGATATTTGATTAGAAAGCAAGTTTAGGATCGCAAAACAAAGCGTAAATGGCTATTATTAAACTGCCGTCCTTAGGCTCGGGCAATTAATCAAATCGCGCCTACGAATCCCACAATGACTCGATTTTGTTATTTTCTTCAGGAAAAGGATATACAATTCTGGCCATGCATTCGAAAATGAGAGAATAGCGGCCTTCGCGACCTTAAACTATAAGTTAAGGTCAATAATCTTACTGCATTATCGAAGCCGCTTACATAACAGACAACTTTCGGCCGGATTTTTTCTGCAGTTCGCAGGACCCGTTCGATTTTTTTGCCTAGTAATAGTGAAATGCTACCTATGACGTTAATTCTGAGCGGTTTTTACGAGGCTCTTACGATATACTATTAAAACGCATAAATTGCGCTAATTAGAATGACGTATTTCGTTATTAACAAGTTAGTGCAGTGCATGTCGTACGATTTTTTGCACGAAGTCGCTTTAAGCCTTAGCTAATACCTTATAATATATTTCAATGTCAGCTGACAACTTGGAGCGATTTCATATGATTAATTTTACTGGGCTGAAGTGAAATTAATCATTTTACCATTATAAGGGACCGGCGGCGAAATTGTGCAAGGCGTCCGAGAAAAGTGGGCTCTTAGCTAGTGCACGGTGTAAACTCATTGATTTCCTACAACGTGATTATTCGCATTGTCTGTATGACGTTCGAACTAATCTGATGTCTGCTACTTTGCATCTACAAGCAAGGTTAATGCGACATGTAGAACTATTATTAAGCCTTTCTTTTAAAGTGTGTGATGCAAAAACGTGTTTCGTTGGTTTACTGTTATTATGACTAATGCGTCGTGGGAAAGATTCAAAAAAGTAAAAACTGCATTTAGGAATTCAGCATTCTAAATTTTTTAGAAGTCGATGGTTGATTTATGAACGTCCACAAAGAAAGCACCAACACTAAAATTTTTTCACGTATTTGTAACGGTAGTTTTTTGTTTAATAATCTCAGCTGTCGGTGGTAGAGGTCTTTTCGAAAAATAATATAGCACAGTAATTTACCTGTTTCGCTCTCTTACCAAAATGGTATGGATGATATGGAAGTTATGCTCTTCCTGACTATATATTTGTATCTTCATAAATACGTATAAACATAAATATCACTTTAATAAATTTCTCTCAAAGGCCAGTAACTTATAAATTTGTAAGATTTATAATAAATATGAGCAAATTCGATAAATTTCTTCAGCTAGTGATAAATGCCCAGATATATATTTAAACCGCTGAGTATTTAATCATCGCTTTTGCTATTTACATAGACGGACATACAAATAAATATTCGAACATTTAATAAATACCTTCGTTACTTATAAATAATATTTTTTTAAAGACACTTTCTAATGTAAAATTTTTCTTTTGCCATTTGTTTCTGCCCTATAGCGTCATCGCAAATTTTTTAAAAGGCAATTGATGTTTCGCCCTTATTTTTAGACCTCCTGGTGATATAAAAAAAATAGCACCCCACGCAACAATTTTTTGACAAAATTACACGTAAAGTTATAACAATTACCAAATTGTCCACCATTAACCGGTTGGCATTGAACAGCATGTGTACAAGCACTATCACACGTTCAATGATTTCCGGACTGATACTTTCCATTTCTAAACGAATCCAACGCTTTAGATTGTCTTAAATTTTTGGTCTACTCATGTAATCTCGCAATTTACATGGCCTCATAGAAAGAAATCCAATAGCGTTAAGTCAGGTGATCACACAGGCAACTCAAACGATTCTCGCCGTTCTTTGTGTGGGGTCATGTAAAATCGCGAATTTACATTATTAGGCCAAACCATTTACACGGAGCTAAATTCGTTTAGAGATGGAAAGTATCAGCTCGGAAATTATTGAGCGTGTGATACAAAGTGTTTACAAACGTACTGGTCAATGGCCAACTTGCTAATAGTGGACAATTTGGTCAGTTTTTTGAACTGTATGTGTATTTCTCAAAAATAATTTTTTAATATCACTATTTAACTGGTGAGGAGACCCATCACAATAAGGCGGAAAATGGGGTTACCATTTACAATAATTAATGATGACGTCATGGCACAGAAAGAAAAGCCAATAGAAAAGGAATTTACGTTACGATGTGCCTTCTTAAAAATTATAATTGTCGTATTTCAGGGTTTTCCCAACAAACGTTAAATAAGAAAATCATGCCTTTTGTGCGCATTTTATCACCACGCTGTATAGCTAGTTGTATTTAGTATATTCGAATATTTATGCTACGATTTAAGCAAATATTAGACGATTTAATTATATCGGGGCTCATTTAACTAAAGCACTTCACAGGAACTTACTTATTTTACTTTATTTTAGCTACTAGGCGTGTGTATCTAACGGTATCTTCTCCAGTTTCGTTACATTCTCTGTTATTTAATTAAATCATCTGCTATTTCGTATAATCTTTAGGTATTTAGTAAAATCGAGTGTAGTTTCGATATATAATCTACCATTTAGTAACTTGAACAGAATCTTAATTATTTTGTCTTTATCTTAGAAACAGCATCTGCGATTTAGCGATATCTTCTCTGTTATTTAATTATCTACAATTTCGTATAATCTTTAGGGTTTTAGTAAAATCGAGTGTAGTTTCGATATATAATCTACCATTCAGTAACTTTAATAGAAACTTGGGTATTTTGTCTTTATCTTAGAAACAGCATCTGAGATTTAGTGATAATTTCTGTGTTATTTAATTATCTACAATTTCGTATAATCTTTAGAGTTTTAGTCAAATCGAGTGTAGTTTCGATATATAATTACCATTCAGTAACTTGAACAGAATCTTAATTATTGTGTCTTTCTCTTAGAAACAGCATCTGCGATTTAGCGATATCTCCTC
>JABXWE010004606.1:0-48346 GCA_014611495.1 Limonius californicus | reverse complement strand
GTACAGCGTATGCCTGAAACAAGACTAGCTAAACAAGTTTTAGAATGGCAATCAACTGGACGTCGGAGAAGAAGTAGACCCAGATTGAAGTGGCAAAAATCGAGACATAAATCGTTAGCGATTAAAACTTAACACCAGAAGGCTGTGAAGACAGAAGAGGATTGAGAATAGGCGTCACACAACGTCTGAAGGCGTTATAAACCGGCTTATATATATATATATATACATATATTAAATAATATATTCATTATGCTTTGAAATTAATTTTTTGTAGTGTTATCTTTTAATTTCCTGATATCTATCAATTTTTTGTAGGAACTGTTTTCCATTTTTATAATCTTATATCGAGGATCGCTACTACTGGATTATGATTTAAGACTACGTCAGCGCCTGGGAAGTTTCCACTGATATTATACTGTTTCTATATCTGGTTCTAACCATTATTATGGTCTGGTCTCTTACAAGATTTTGTTTCGTGTCTTGATGGGATTTCCACTTACACAGTCTTCTATTGGATAGTTTAAAAGACGTAGGAGTATTTGTTACTACTAATTCTTGTTCAATTGTACTGGGCGCTCTCCCCGTTTGTTTCATGTTCCTAGTCCGTATTCGCCTATTTCGCAAGTTTTTCCCCTACCAAATTTTGTATTTAGATGTCCAATGACTACTAGCATTCATATTTCTTGGTTGCTCTTAGACCATAGTCTATGTCTTGATAACATTATTCCATCTCGAGGTCCTCTTTATCCACTATTGGGGCGTTTATCTACATAATATTAATTTTCCGTAACGAAGTGTGAAGTTAAATTAACATGACGCGTTCTGAAAAAGGAATGAAACTACTAACTGATCTGCTGAGGGTTAAATCTACTGTGATTACTTCTCCATGATGATGATGGTTGTCTGGGGAGCCTGTGTAAAGCATTTTGCAATTATCTGTTGAATTAATACCTGATCCTGGCCACCGAGTTTCGCTAAACCCATTATATTTATTTTCATTCTTTGCATTTCCATAACAATATCCTGTACGCTTTACCTGCTTGATACATGCTGTTAACTAACATTCCACGTTGCAAATCTTCAATTTCCTTCCTGGGATTCTTAGCACCCTCTGGTCATTGAAGATCTGCCGGGGACTGAGGACTTTAATATAAATACGTCTAGCTTAATGATTGTACTAGGGAACAAGTTAATTGAGTGGCTGCCCATTGCCCTCCCAATCGCAATATCATGACCGATTGGTTCTGCTACAGTTCTCGTTCAAGAAAATATGATAATACGCCGTACAGGAGCATTTGACTCCCGCCTTGAACCAGCGTTGATGGTTTGCTGCCACCATCAATCAATTGCTAGTTTTGGATATATTATTATTCCGGTACCGGCCATACCTGGAGGGTATTTCCCTATTTGTCACCTGGGGAGGCGCTCAATGGAAGACTAGTAACCCGTCACAAGAACTTGTTAATAAGTAACTATAATCGATTTCTATGCTATAAAAAAGTTCATTCATTTCAATTGCTTTAATACATGCAACTTGGTGTTACGTAAACTACTTTTAAGTTGGTTGATGGCCTACCTTGTATATGATAATATATTATATTATCATATATTTTCCGGTAAGAAAGCCTATTGAGAAACGAAAAACACCCATATTAGTAGTTTACCTTATATGGTTTTGGATGTTTACGATTTCCTTCAAATATCTCTACGAATACAGTCGAAATCACTAAACTGATGATTTACCGATACATAAGTTGTTTTAAGTTGAATTTCTTATCTACGTATCTTGCGACGTCGCCTAGACGTAGTCTTTTTTAGTTTATCTTAGATGAGATAATAGTTTATTGTGGTATTCAGGTATAAATGTACAGCTGGTTGGAAAGTGAATAGTGTTGGATTCACATCGTTGAAGCTACATCTATCGTGCCAGTAAATAGTTTTACTCAACAAAATGAAGTTCTCCGTATTACTCGCTTTCCTGGTATTTGCTGCCGTTGCTGCTGCAGAAGAATTTAGTAAGTAGTATTGTTTAATTTCCTTGTAATAATTTTACCTATAATTGTGTTCGATTTAAGTGTAAAATATTTCATTACTATCTCTAGAATGCTGTGAGTCATTATAAAACTATACGATATAGTAAGATTTGTTAAATACTACTGTGAGTTCACCAAAATCTACTTGGGAAAGGGTGTATCTGCTACAAGACACAATTACAAGAAACTGACTTTTTTATATTATCCTAAAATTGATAGTAAATAACCATAAATATCTTAATTTTTATTTCAGAGTGCCAAGAAGGTGTTCCATACAAAGAAAACAATTGCAATGCTTGCTACTGTAGTAGAAATGGTCAAATGAGTTGTTCGTTGATGGCATGGTTAGTAGCTATTGATACCTTTGGTTTAAAAAACTTCGCTCTTGACTATTTAAATTTAAAGCTTTATATCTACATAAATAATCTAATTTCATAAGTTTCTATACGTAGATTAATCGAATAAGAACATAATAACAAAAAGTGCAATATATTCACTATTTAGAGTGGGTAGATATCAAGAAGAAACTGAATGTTAGATAAACCAAAAAACAGTAACCGCTATTTTATTGTACATTGGTATAAATATTAATTAAAATATTACGTTACTTCTAGTTTTGATTCGCAACGTGCCGAACTCAATCACTGCAAAGTGGGAACTACCTATGACAAGGATTGCAACAAATGTTGGTGTACAAAGAATTGGGGCATCATTTGTACAGATCACAAGTGTTAGATATTAATTCTGAAATGTTAATAATTATCCAGTGTGTACTATATTATCATTTGATATAAAATAAATTTCTTTGTAATTATATGTTCTTGTCGAAAGTAATTTTAGGAAAAATTGATATTTATTATGTGGTTTAATCAAGGTTTCCCACGACGTGAGGCCACTGCTTCGTGTACGTAATTTTTAGACCAAATATAGTTAAAAATGCCAACAAAGTTATGCCCTGAAGTAAACCGTTTTCAAAATACAGAGTGTTAAATTATTATTTATTAAATAATTACAATTTCAGAAAAGCCAATATTTATTTTATTTAGTTTAAATTCACTATAAAGATTGTTCAAAATGGCCATCGCTGCTCTCGAGGCACATTCTGGCTCTTCTTAAGAGAGATCTCGTTGGTCTACGTTAACATATCATTGTTATTCCGAATTAGTTCTGCTGCCTCAAAAATGCGTCTCCTACGATCTTCAACAGTACCTGATGGTGTTTTATATACCATATCTTTCATAAGACCGCACAAATAATAATTTAAACAAGTTAAGTCCGGAGATCTTGTGGGCCAGGGGTGCTGTTCTCCTCTACCAATTACACGTCCTTCAAACCGTTGACTCAAAAATTGTCTCATACGTAACGCAAAGTGCGCAGGTGCACCGTCGTGCTGGTACCACATACCATGTCTGATCGCCAGAGGGACATCATCTAACAATCCTCCCACATGATCTCCTAGAAAATTTAAATATCGGTCGGCGGCTAAATGGTTCTCAAAAAAGAATGGGCCAATGAGCTTGTCATCAATAATTCCACACCAGATATTCACTGAAAACTTGTGTTGATTATTTCCGATCCGGATATTTAAACACGCGACACAATCATAGGCTATTTAAGCACGGACAGGCATTTAACAAAATGTTCGATCGGCGATAAGTCCGGTGATCGTGAAGGGCAGGGCAACATTTGCAGTTGTGCCTGTTTGAGGTACGTTCTGGTAATGTTTGCAGTGGGTGGACGTGCGTTATCCTGTTGGAAAATACCGTTTGGCAACGTCTGCATGAATGGTACTAACACCGGTTCCATGAAATTATGAATATAGCGATGAGCATTTAAAGTGAATAGGACGAACACAAGAGGTGATCTTCTACCGAAACAACTCGCACCCTAAACCATAACTCCAGATGTTAAAGCTGTATGGCGTCTTTCAACAAACTCTAGATTTTGACTTTCTCCTCGATATCGGCGTACCTTCCTACGACCGTCATTTGCCCACAAACAAAATCTTGATTCGTCACTGAAGACAATGTCGTTCCATTGCTGATTCCAATGCTGCCGCTCTCGACACCAAGCAAGCCTAACAGCCTTGTGATGACGTATCGTTATTTTTAATGGGTGGTGCATTTCATATGAAACTGAGCATATTTGCTCTACTCTGGTGTTAAGATCTCTGTTTGTCGTCCACTGAAAAACCTCCATTCGTCGTCCTTGCTAATCCTTCAAAATGTTGTGTCTCTTATCTAACGCAAACGAACTTTGTTTTACATATTACTAGGTTTGCAATCAACTAAAATCTACCTATATCCTTTTTCATATAAAAGTAAGATAAGAATTCACTCCAAACACAATGTAACTCTCCGTGATTAAATGGCCTATGATTATGTGTCGCGTGTTCATGCGTCATATAGCCGATAATTTGACACTGTGTTTTCATGTGGATTGTATAAATCCCAAGAGTGGGCTGTTCTTTCTGTTAATTAATCCATTCCTTTGTAAACGTTACCTCATCCGTGTATAAAATTCTATTACCTAGGTTTCGATTTTGAATGATCCAGCGGCAAAATTCCATACAACTAGCGAAATCTGTAGGTAAGAGGGCTGAACAGGCGGGATATGAAATGGATTTATACCATGTTACAGGCCAATCGAGCTTTTTCGACGATTCGTAACTAGTTTGATGGAAAAGGGGGCCTACAGCTTAGCTCAGAGGAGTAGAGGGAGTTCGTGAAAGTCGCTTATGGGAGAAAATCTTTAGCTGTGTACAGGGCGAGTCAAAATAAGTGGGCGCCACCTTCCAAATCCAGCTGATTGTGTAGGTCCTCGTGGAAGGCCGGGAAGCCAACAGCTTACGGAATGGAACCTACCTTTGCTTGTTGTGCCTCCTCCTATATATTTAAAGCTTGCAAATTTCTTACACCAACAAGTACAAAAGACACAATAAGAGACAGTAAACTTTAAAACACATATAATAAAATAAATAGAATGTGGCAATACAATAAACGGACACGTGTTTATTATATCGCAAAAGTTTGCATTACATGGTTAAAATCCTTGAACGTTCAGGAAACTCGTCGCCACTGGTGCAACGGGATTTACGTCATGCATGCAGTTATAAAACACCAGTGACGCTGAAGTTCACAAAAGTAGAGCCTAATCTAGTAGTTCTATCATACAACAGATTAACACATATGGCGAGTGAAGGTCATTTGTTTCCTTGCAATTACATGAAGTTAAATTTGAAGTCTGGAAGTCAACACGAGCAAAAAAAACTTGTTTGTCACAACACAAAACTGAAAGTTTTTACCTTGAATTCCGGTGGATGGCAAGCACAACGGCGGCAGTTTCCGGTTGCGGGGTCGAAAATAATAAAGGGCCAGGAAGACAACGTTCTTCGGGGCAGCGTTGGAAGCGATGTAGCTGTTACGTCCCTGGAGAGGGCCAAGCTGGTTTCAACTAGGCCGGTTAGCGTGGAGACAGAAGCGAGGCTTTTTCGGACGACGGGAACGAACCAAATTCCAGCAAAACACTTGCACAATTTCTTTATTTTCTTTTTACATCACAAAGATCCGAACTAAATTCGACAGGAGCAATTATAATCTTTAATTGTCCAAAACCAAGGCGTACATTTTGCTATCGCTTATATATATTGCCATGATATTTATATTAAATTAATGTAATTATTATTAACTAATTGTTATATGTCTGTAGCATGCCTTATACTACACTAAAATACCTTCGGAAGGACTGTTAAGTATTAAAAAGGATATTTATTGGAACTAAAATCCATTTTTGCACCTGAAATATAGTCTAGATAGTTTAACTATGTCATAATTTATAACAATTAATGAATAGCTATAGTTAAAAATGTATTTATAAACCTGTTTTATGTGAAAAGTGTTTTCGATCTTTCGGACGATACTTCGTTATATATGAAATATGAACTCCATGTGAGGTTTTGCTATGTCTGGCTATTTGAAGTCCTGCTATGTGATTTAATACTCGTTATAGACAGTGATGTGGGTAATTTTGGACTGTACCAGAGCCCTAAAACTCAAAAATTACAGTTATGAAAGTTTATCGTTCAAATGTATAAAATTTTGATGCAATATGGTTTTATTTTAGCTAAATAAGTTGTATATGATATCTAGGAAGGCTTTTATTAAGTTTCTTTGTTAATTTAGATTGTTTATTTAATGATATTTTTGTTTAAATTCAAATTTTGGAGTTTATAGGTTAGATTTTGTATTTAGTATGTTATAACAATTCTTTGGTGGAGAATATGTAGGATTAGAGTTATATATGTGTTAAAAATAAACATGCGTTACAATTTGTTTAAATTAATATGTATTTTAATATGTAATTGTTTAATGAATATTGTTAATTTAGTTTGATTTGGTAACTTTTTCAGAATTATGCCTTGTTTGGTATCATTATGTTCATTTTAATGTCATTAACACAGTGTTGGGAGTCAATTTTATGTATATTTATTTATAAAAAAGTTATTTTAGTTTATAAGATTTTCATGCAAATTAGATAATTTTTGTACTTGATTTTGATTGGTTGAAATTCCATAGAAATTTTTGATTTTGTCCTTGTTTCATAATGTTGCATAGTAACGATGCTGTTTTATTGAAATATGTAGAGGTTTCTGGCATGAAAATAATTGAACAGTTCCTTTATGGCCATCGATCAAAGCGTATGTAAATACATTAAGCGCTCATATAAATTTTATTATTAGAGGACGCATAACCTGTAATAAAAAAATTAAGTTGGGTTATGTGATTTGTAAACAAAATTTCAAACAGTTTTTAAAATTGTAATTTGTGATCAGTATGTGTTTAATAATAATAAAAGAAGTTACCTTGATTAAATCAATCGAAGTGTGTTATTTTTGTGTAATTCTTCTGGAAAGATAAGGGAATAATATTGAAATTTACTAATAATAACTTATAAAAAGAAATTATAATTTAAAGATATTAAAACGGAACTAATGGACTTACCTTAATAAATTCAGACATTCAAGTGAACAATTACAGTGCTTCTGTGATTTAATGAATTAATTTCACAAACCTTTGGAAAAAGAGAACTTGGTGCTGTCATATTCAAAACCAACTGATTCCAGTCTAGACAACGAGGCCGACAAGCGGATATATGCAGATGTTGCAGTATTTTAGAAGAGGTGGTGTCTACAGTATGGTCAGAGTGACGCAGTAAAAAGATAAGTTTAAAATTAAGTTTGTTTTCATATGATCAGGTATTTTAATTGCTTTACAAGTAGCTATCTAAATCAGTGAAGCCACGAAACATAATACCTTGAGTTTTGAGAGTCTATTTAGATGCTGGAATATTAATTTATGTTTATTTAATTTGAGAAAACTCAAATTGGCGCCCAACAAAAATTCTTCAATATTTATAATTATGCAGATCATTTATTTATTATTAATAATAAAATACAGAGCAATATATATATTTTATCTACTTTGATTTAATAATAGGTCCATTATGATACCGAAAACAGTTTAATAATGGAGGCTATTATTAAACTGTTTTTGGTAATAAAATCCTCTATTATTAAACTGTTTTTGGTAACTTTTAGGTTTTAAGATTGGTGACATTTGCTTTCACTTTGGTCATAAAACGACAAATGTCAGATGTCGAATATACATAACCACAAACTCTATCAGAAATTTTGAATTTCTACATAACAAGTATCTCAAAGTAGATAAAATAGTATATTATACTTGTTTCATAACGGGCATTGTAGCACTTGTTCCATTGGAGCACTCCTCGCTACGCTCGTCGTGCCCCAAACCCACGCGTGCTACAATAAGCCCGTTATGAAACTCGTATAATAATATACTATATTGGGTCTGATAATACACAATACAATGTAACAACATAAGCTAAATGCTGCCTGTCCAGTCCCCTTCGCCGTGCCTCTCTGTCTTGTACCATCATCCAAATCCCGTTTCTGCATTGCTTTCCTAATTCCTTCATTCCAGGATCGTCTAGGTCTTCCACGCTTCCTTTTCCCTGGTGGTCTTCACTGGAAAAGCATCTTTTTCCATAGATCTTCTGACATTCTCAGAAGATGCCCAAACCACCGTAAGCCTCTCACCTCTATTCTGTCCAAAACTGTTTCACCTGTTTCCATTCGGTTTCCTATTTCATCATTCGTTATATGTTGTAGTCTGGATACTCTTGCGCTACGTCTTAAATAATCCATCTCTGCGGCATTCAATCTTAGATTCATTTCTTCGTTTACTGTCTATATCTCGGATCCGTAGCAGAGTGTCGATTCCACTAATACTTTCCCAATCCGCTTTTTATTTTTCTTTGAGATGTTTTTGTCCCACCATACAGGATTTAGGGCGCCAATTACATTTCTGGCTTCAATTATTGTATGTCTTATCTCTCTTTCACACAACCCATGTTTATCTACTATCACTCCTAGATATTTAAATTCTTCCACTTGGTTCACTGTTGTTTCATCATTAATTAGTACTTCAAACATTGCTTCACTGTTTATTACTAAGTATTCCGTCTATTTTAGGCTAACCTGTAACCCCCACTTTTGGTATTCATGATACAACGGTTTTATCATGAATTCCAGATCGTACGAGTCTTGTGCTATGACTACTTGATCATCGGCAAAACTTACTGTGAATAAGTGGTGTTCGTTTGTAGGTACTCCCATGCCTTTACAAATTTGAAAAACATCCTAGAGCTAAATTACATTAAAATTACAAATCACACAAATAGAACAATATAATACGCATTTAATCAGTAGTAGGTATTCAGGTAATTAACACGGTCACTGCCAAATTATGGTTTGAATTCTTTGCATAACACAATTACAAAATTACTCATAACTACTTTGTTATTTTTGACAAATAGTAGATAAAAATAACCCGCTCAACAACCTATTACATTATATTCCTGCGTTTCTACAAATCTTAATATTATAGAAAATATACGCAATGAAACGGGAACTATGAATTAGCGCCACATATATTCATTGTATTTTTAAACGGCTGGTTGCAATTTAACGCTTTCCCAGCGTCTTTTAAATTCTCCCTTAAAATTAATAAGATGAAATAAATTTTAATACACCTCTTGTTGGAATTATTTAAGATGTTAATTTATAAATTATTTTAATATGTGCACGTTGAGCACTTACTATTTCAAGAAATCTGTTAACAGCGATTAACAAGCGATCCACATAGAAGGCAAACACTTCCTGTGGTAATTCTTAAGGTTAATTATATAGGTGCGATAGTGACACTCATTATTTAAGAAGATGCTTGTTGGTTCAAAAATAACTTGATCGCGAATAAATAGCACCTTGTTCAGTCTGCAACAATCGGTGCAATGGAAGTTACTACAAGCGAACGGGAATCGGTTAGTAACAAATATGTTTAGGCTATTATTATTGTTTGTGTGGTATCAATTTTTCACTACCATCGATTATTTTGTAACATTAAAATACATAATTCCAACCTAACATGCATTATAAATAAATTAATATATTAAATTTTATACAATACAATAACTAGGTATAAAATTTATTTAAGCCCTCTCTGAAAATATTAATTTAATTGTTATAATTTTAGATTTTAATGAAAATCCAACGCAATCAAACAGTTGGCAGGTACGCAATAGCGAGTTGTAAACTTAATCCAGGGGATGTAATATTTTCAGAAACTCCTTTCGCATTTGGACCTAAGGCGGGTAAGATAATGAAAGACTTTATGTTTCTCTTATTATCAGGAATAAAACTGCAAGACTTTTCACATTTTATTTTTCGTGTCACCGAAATTACACCAAATAGCAATTTATTATTATTCTAAAGTCCAAATAGAAACCCCGACTTACATTACTTTTTGAATAAAACAGTTTAGATATGCTGAATTTCCAAAAAGTTTGTGTAATGTTGAAGTGACAAAAAACAGTAAAATCTAAACTAGTCAACTCATAAAGGGCATAGAAGTGAAACACCAAATCGATTAATTCATTAAAGTTTGGTGGCTGCATTTTAATGGAAATGCTTATAATATACAAAGTTTATGTCTTATTACTAAGTCTCTATTTATAAATCAATTTTCATTTCGCTGTTATTGATTATCAATGTAGCAACATTCTTGTTTATGTTTGTTTTTCAATGTTTTTTACATAATTCAGGTATGCTAATTACAGTGGTGTCATTGGTTTCGTGCTTCCATCAAAATTTTTGTGAATATTGATAAGAACTTAAAATTCGTATCAATTCCTTTAAATTTTGAAATACTAATTATGAAGGGTATAAACCTTGGAGTCTATTCTATTTACAATTTAGTATAGTTTAAATTGTTGCTCATAGAAAAATGCAACAAATTCTCTCTAAAGATCTTAAATAGTTACCAAATAGGTACATCAAATTAGATTTAGACAGTCAACCAGAAAAGTGGAGGAGATTATAAACTACGTAATTGTGCAACAACTGTCATCAATACAAGCATAGGATGTCAAAATATAAACGAAAACAAAGAACGGACAACCGAGGAAATCTATGAATGCCTGAAACAGAAAAATATAGATGAAGCTGCTAATCAAGTATTAGGTGAAAAAGATAAGGATAATACAACAAGAGCCTACTGGTGGAATGAGGACATAAACAAATTAATGCAAAAAATGGAACAACTATATCACGCATGGCTAATTTCAGGAGACTTAAAGGATAGAAAGACTTATGCGAGAACAAATCATCAAGTGAAGAAAGAAGCAGCAAAGATTAAAAATGATATGGAAAAATAAATGTGAAGAAATTTGCAAACAACTGGGAAGTGCAAGAACTAAAGAAGAATGGAAGGTTGTCAAAGGGCTAAGAATACCAGGAAGAAATACTGTACATCCTATCCCGCTTTCACAACACCAGCAGCAATATCAGAAATTACTGCAAGAAACACGAGAAGAATACAAAATTATTAAATACGAGCCCTTACATAGTAGCAATGAGCAGGTAAATAGAATCACAGTAGAGAAAATCAGAACGGCTATCAAGAAACGTAAGAATGGAAAGACCCACGGCCCAAAAGGTTGTCCTAATGCATTGAATTGGTGAAGCATGGCGAAAACATTTAATAAGTATTTGGAAGGAGACGAAACTCCAAAGGAGTGGCAAATAGCGTACATTAGTGCAATATATGAAAATAAGGGGAAAACTGATTGCTACAATTACAGAGGCGTAAGTGTAACTAATTCAATAGGAAGACTGTATAGACGGATAATCAAAACAAGAGTAGAAAGTGAAATTAAAGAGTGTGAAGAGCAAAGTGGGTTTAGAGCGGGAAGGTCGTGCATTGATAATGTATCCTGTTTAAGGAAAGTAATGGAGAAAAGATTAGCACGAGGAAGAGCAACACATCTAATGTTTGTTGAACTAAAACAGGCTTACGGATCGTCTAAGATAGGAATGATGCTTATCTCCCGCTCTGCTTAAAGTTTACATAAAGTTACAAAAATGGAAAAGAAAATGTAGTGGGATGGAAATAACAATAAACGAAGCTGTACTATATACATTATTATTTGCGGACAATCACAACAAAGAAAAAACTAAATATCTAGTTACAGGGAGAAATGAACAGGATTTAAGTATAGACGATGGAGCCATTAAAGCAATCCCGGAATATAAATACTTAGGAATAACGACCACAGCGCAAAGAATAAACGATAGAGAGTGCAGAAATAAGATAGGCCAAGCCAGATGTGCACTATAACAATTACATACTCCTTTATGGAGAGACAAAATAGCAAATAAAACTAAGATAATGATTTATAAAAGCGTAGCAGAAAACATCGGTACATATAGAGCCGAAGTATGGATCACTACCAAGGATTTGAAAAGATGATTCAACGTCCTCGAGATGGACTCCTAGAGATGAAGCTGCGAATTTCTCAACAGCAAAAAGTAAGAAATTACAGGATCAAGAAAATTGTGCAGGTTGAGAGCATAATAAGTAAGCTCAACGAACAGAAGAAGCTGATGTAGTATGGGCACGTAACAAGACTGCCAAAGGACAGATGGTTTTTAAAAACATGGCTTTAAAAACCCTAAGAAAGAAGAAAAAGAGGAAGGCCGAAGACTACATGGAACGACAACATCTTTGCGGCAATGGAAATGAGAAATTTAATGCAGCACGAGTGGTGGTTCTGAGGATTCCGGGGGTGTTGTATGCTGTGCAGTGTTGGGTAAGATCCTCTAATTAGGGATCTAGATACAGATCCAGATACATTTAAAAAATATGATCTAGATCCAGATCAAAGATCCAAACCTAAAAATGGATCTAGATCAAGATCCAAGATCCTTAACAAAGTATCTAGATCCTTTATAGATCCTTTCGCATTTCGAACGTGTCAGGGGTGTTCTTTTAATTTTTAGAGATTCCAGAGATATGGACAGTGCCACTGGATACTTGGACAGTAACATAAGAAAATAAATATATAGTTAACGGGAAAAAAACTTTACTACAAACTTACACTACTTACAATACAATAATAATACGCTACACTACACTAAAAGTTACTTTATTAACTATAAAGTTACATAATTCTAATTATCGAATTTTATTTTATTTTCTTTTAAAATTAACAACGTTTCGAAAATTTCATCATTTAATCTATTTCTACGAGGGGCTACAATTTGCCCACCCGTAGGTACTAAATATTCTTTCGCCGGGGACAGAAGAAGGCAGTATGCAATTAAATTTAAGGAAAATTTCTTTTATTATCGGATACTTATTTAATTGAATGTAACTGTTATCGGGATCCTCAAAATAGTTTGTACACTGCGATGTAGATGTTTGTACCTTTAGGGATTGCGGTGGTCTAGTGCGAGAACGCATTGGCCACTCGAGGTCACAGTAAATGCAGTCGCTCCGTTGGGGCGATCGAATCCCGACTGGGGCGACCGCATTTGCTTAGTTAAGTTTAGGGTGCATGGTGCATGAATGTTTAGTATGTAAGGGCCGCCCGCACCCCCCTGAAGTAATGCGAAAGCGGTCTGTCTGTCGGTACTATATTCGTGCGACACGGGTAGAACACAAGATTACAAACTGCATCAAATTCTTTATGGCATACCATGCTTATTTTGAAATGCCTATAAGTAATGAGGACAAATCATGGGCACCACACTACAGTTGTGTAGCTGCAGATCAACTCTAGAAGGATGACTGCGTGGCAGCAGGAAATCAATGCCGTTTGCGGTTGCGAGAAGATGGAGAGAACTGACAAAACATCACGATGACTGTTAGTTTTACATGGTGGACAATTCAAAGTATAAGAAGCCCAAGGACAGGTTAACTATAGTTTATCCAAGTTTGTAATTCTCCATTCCAACCAGTTCCACACAATGGTGAACTGCTTGTTCCTGTCCCACCTCAATCATCACATGTCGACTCAACGGATGAACTTGGCAATGACTTCGATTGCGAAGTATCGAATACATCGCCTCATTTTCCTAATCACCAAGAACTTGATGTACATGATTTAGGTCTCACTAAATCAAATGAGAGAAGATCGCTACGTCTCGTAAGTGATAAAGCACTCGAAGAAGAAGAAGAAATGAAATTCAGAGCTCTTGACAGCACGCCTGAAAGAGGGAATCCTAGCTGCAAAACATCGAAGTACCGAAAGAGGCATGAAGCTTTTACAGCATTCTATGTAGTTACAGATTCGCTATTGCTATTGTCATGGTGTTTGTGGTCTCTTCCATGCATTACATTACTCACAATCCGAAAGAGTGGCGGTTACTCATCGACAGCTAAACATGAAGCCTCGAAGCTGTTTTGCTCCATAATGGAAACCGCTTTCCACCAATCCTAGTAGCTCACTCCGTTCATCTAAATTCTAAAGCAAGGCTACAAAAGCGTTAACCTGTTACTGAAGAAGATCAAGTATGACCGTTACCAATGGGATGTTTGTGGTGGCTTTAAACTGCTGGGATTTCTTCTTGGTTTGTAAGGTGGTTTTACAAAGTATTCGTGCTTTATTTGTCTGTGAGACAGTAGAGCTGTAGTCGAGCACTTTGTGAGAAGGGAATAGCTCGTCAGTCAAGATTTGAAGCCTGGCGCACACAAGGTGATTAATCAAGCTTAGATACATGTAGAAAAGATCTTGCTCTCACCTCTTTACATTACAAACTGGGTCTTGCGAAGTGATTTGTCAAGGAATTAGATGAAGTTGGCACAGCGTTCCGGCACCTTCGATCAATGTTTCCAAAACTATCAGATGCAAAAGTATCAGCCTGTATATTTATGGGATAACAGAAGTTATGTTAGCATGTAAGCAGTTGGGGGACGAAATGTCTACTGTTGAAAAACGTACATGGGTAGCTTTTAGACATGTTGTTCGTGGGTTTTTGGACAACGACAAGAGTGATAATTAGTGCATCCCACCTGCCCTGGTATCTCCAGTGCTAGAATTTACTGATGGACGTGTTTACCGTGATCTTCACTGACATCTTCAAAATTGGGCCTAAAAAGTCCAGGTGTGAATGTCTATCGACATTCTGCATTTCATCTTTGCATATTGTACAATCAAATTGTCCACTAGTTCTTCGAAGAGTTGCCCATAATTTGGTCCCTAAATATACAGAGTTGCCCATTAGTGAGTCAAAGTCAAAGTGATTTCGAATGTGATATAGGGCCAAAATACGCACATTATAAATATATTTTTAAATATACATGGTAACTCGCTACAACGGTACCTCTTCAAAGTATTATTTTTTAAATAGTAAGTTACGGGCCAATCGTATTTTTCCGACGACGCGTAACCAGATAAGTGGAAAACGACCTACAGATTAGCTCAGAGGAGTAGGGGGAGTTCGTGAAAATCGCTTACTGCAGGAAATCTTTAGTTGTTTACAGGGTAAATCAAAATTTGTGAGCGCCACCTTCCAAATCCAGCTGATTGTAGGTCCTCGTGGAAGGCCGAGAAGCCAGCAGCTTACGGGAATGGAACTCACCTTTATTGTGCCTCCTCCTATATATTTGAAGCTTGCAAAATTCATGCACATACAAATACAGAGTACACAGTAATAAAAGAGGCAGTAAATTTTAAAACACATATAATGAAATTATTAAAATGGCGATACAGGAAATGACTACAAAAAGAAAGACAATCAACTGTGTTTTTATAGTTTTACAACAGAAATTTGAACGTTCGGAAAACGAAGCTCGCCGCCTTTGGGCGCACGATATTTACTTTATTCAAATAGCTGCGTGGCCAAAGGCGTCAGGGTTACAGGCATCATACAATATAAACGAAATTACTTTTTACAAATATTAGTGCAAATAAACACAATCTGCGACTGAAGGTCGCTTTTTATTCCAACAAAACAAAGTTTAATTAGGTCAAATTTTGCAAGTCGCACGTAAGTTTCTTTTTACCACACACAAAAAAAAAACTAGTCTGTTTTTACCTTAACTTCAGATGAATGGATTAGAACGAGAGAGGCACAATGTAAGGGCGATTTCCAGATGCAGGGCCAAAAAAAAAAGAGAAGGAAGACAACGTTCTTCGGGGCAGCGTTGGAACGAGATGTAGCTGTTACGCCCCTGTAGAGGACTAAGTTGCTTTCAACGAGGTCAGTTAACGTTGAGACAGATGCGAGGTTTTTCGTACGACGGAAACAAAACAACTTCCACCCAAAACACTTGCACGGTTTTTCTTTTCACATCACTGAAATCCGAACTGAATCGACAGGAACAATTATTATCCTTAATTTTCCAAAACCAAGGCGAACATTCTGCTATTATTTGTATATCCGACTTAAGTCGATTTAATTTGCTCTACAGCAAACAGCGATACGGTAAAACTTGAAGTAGCAAAAGCGCCGTGATAGAAAAGAAAACGATATTCGAAGTTACGTCCGTCTGCCTTAAGGGTCTAGCTTCGACTGCCCTTCCCCTCGCTGCAGAACAGTCTACAGCCTAATCTTTGTTCTAGAAGGAATTACCACGTGCAGGTTTCGGGAAAACCTTCGGGAAGCAATATTGAAATACTAACGCAGCAAAAAGAGGGAATTCTGAGAAGTGCTTTCTAGCTCGGCAAATGTGGCTCACAAAGAAAGAAAACATCGAGACGGGTTTGATCATAAATTAGTTTCTGAACGGAAAAATACCAACAAACTATAGTCAATACAAAAAAGCCATTAAAATTGCGTTTTAAGTTCTATGGAGCGGCCATTAAGTTGTGACCAATTCAAACGAAGCGGCACAGCTTTAAATGAACATAAGAAGTACTGCCTGTATATTTTTAAATAGAACCTCCTTTATATTTTTACATTTGTGAATTCGGCGTAAAATTATCTTTCCAACGATCTCCTGCTTTTTTTTATTACGATTAGCTGTTGCCGAATTTATCTAAAAAATGTGAACATTTTGTTTGGTAGAAGATTTAACAAATTAATTCGCGTGACTATTATAATTAATTAAGAATACATACTTTGTAGTAATGTAGCCAAGTGATGTAGTAAAACAACACAACCACCAAATATTAATTTTATTATCCATGTGGTTGTTTCCACCAGCGCAAATTTACTTTAAAGAGCATTTTTTCATTTTTTCAATCGGAATACTCAGTATATTATATTTTTAAATTGGTGCCTTAATTCTCCACAATGTTTAAGAATATTGTCTTATACCTAAAATCAATATTTTCATAGATTTTTTACTTTTTCATATTACAAACCATTGAATTCTGAAACTTTTTATTTCTATTAATCTAGTAACCAACATCAAAAAGCAGGGGATCGTCGAAAAGATAATTTTACGCTGAATTCACAAATGTAAAAATATACAGGAAGTTCTATTTCAAATATAATATCTTGAAGATGCTCCGCTGTAACCAATAATCCTGTATATTTAAAAATAATTTTATAGTATGCGCATTTTGGCACTACATCGCTTTAAAAGAAGAAAGATTTCCAAATTATTTTAATAATGCTAATATTAGACTTTGTTGCTGTAATGAGCAACCCTGTATAAATATTTGTATTTCAATTTCTGGCTTACAATTTTTTACTAATGAACTAGTAATCATCATCATCATTGACAGCATTTTCGTCCCACTGCTGGGGATCGGCCTCTTCTCTTACCACGTGTTTCTTCTCAGCGCTAAGGCAGAAACACGGGGGACCCACAGTTTAAAGTCGAATCCGAACTAGAGAAATTCAAGAAAAGTTTTTACCATTAAGAGCCCACGGTTGCTAACCGGATTGGGAAATTGTGTGTAGTCAGTTGCAGCACAAGATTTGTTATAAATCTGCTACCACCACACACATGACACACTGACCTAGTAATACCGCATGAAAATTAACATCGTGCATTTCATGACCGCAGTACAGCAAGCAATTTCGATATGGCTTCAGAAGAAAACAATTCTTGTTTTATGCAGTTCCTTTCCAAATGAAGACCGACTGGAAGCAGGAGATGAAGAAATTAATTAGCAAAGGGAGTCTTCCTGATTTGGGTCTAAATAACGATAATATTTAAACAATTGATGCTGCCTTACACCCCGGAAGCGACCGTGTTAACCAATAAAACGCAAGAATGACGGTAATTGGCGGAAAACGACCATGTTTGCAATATTGGCTTTAAAAATGCACCACCGGTTAGTTTAATATTGACGTCGGGTTAGTTTTATTGAGATTGGAATACGTCCACCTATCTTCCACATAAATATAATTAGCCGGCCATTTTTAGCGCAGCCTTGCCAACAGTTGCAATGTCGATAATTTTATACCTATGAAAATTCTAATTTCGTGTTTTGAACAGGGGCGGTCGTAAACGGGTGGCTGGATTTGGCCGGTGCCCCAGGATGTTGTAACAACATATGTTCTCGGCTCACCTGCAAAACCGGACCGACACCGTTGCCATAACAACCGATAGAGAAATAAGCGATCGCAACCCTGTAAAAACGGTGTTTTTAGGGTATGTCTATCCGAAATCTTTCGGGCCAGGTAGCCACGCACGTAGCGTTGTAGTACTGTAGCTCTATACAACCGCATACCGTTTGGTTACGGAGTTACAACGCTCTAAGTAAAAAATTCCTAATCTGAACGGTCCCGCGCTGCTCGATAGTATTCAAGACGTTCTTTCTAACGGCGCGAACCGCGTTTTTGTAGTTCGTCTACTTTGAAAAAGCCTCGGAAAATTTTCGATTCCACAAAAAAAAAAACAAAAACCCCAGAATAGTACACCGCTTTTCACCGCGATTCATCGGACAGTAAACACGAGGAATATGAAGACGACAGCGATTAAACTGTTTTATTAAAATCAAGTGGTCTATGTTAATTAAATGCAATAATATTTGTCTATTTCAGTCATTTTTAATTGTGTGCAAAATATGAAACTAATTGAAATTTAATCTTTTAGTCGATGTTATTAAGTAATGATAAAAAAATGATATTTAGTTTGTGCGTGAGTCACTCCGGTTTGTGTTTAACCTATTTTAAACTTTGCAACTGATTCATCTTTGTGTTCAAATTATTACAAATACATAATTAACAGAGCATTTTTAGTTCTTAGTATTTCAGTAGAAATATAATTATTTTAATATTTGAATAACTCTTATTTAAATTCAAAAATTTAAAAATAAAATTGAATTTCTCGTGCAAATTAGATGCAATAATAATCTTCAAGCTGTCTTATCTTTGATTTATATTAAGAATATTGAGATTAAACATGTAAAATATTAGCAAATAAATGTTGATTTTTAGTTAACTGCAAAGAGGTTTAATTATTGCATTGTAGTAGCTACATTTAATCCGACACTTGTTTTTGGTCAATGGTTTCTTGAGCACGTGGCCGCTCATCTTAGTGCAACCGGTTATTTTACCTGACTGGGGACTTCGCACCGGTCAAATAAGACGACACCCGACTGTATTCACCACTTTAAATAGTTTGGACAATTGTAGGTAGATAGGTAGATATTTTTGGTATATAATCAAGCATTTTAAAAGATTTTGATATCAGATAAATCAGTAAGAATGAAATTGGCGTTGCAGGAAGTAGTTGATATATGAAATGGATTCTTTAAGGTAAGGTAAAAGTCAAAAATCAATGTATTAAAAGCAAATGGATTTCACCTACTTATTCAATTTAAATTACATGTCACAAAAACAAGACAAAGTGGATTCGATCAAATTTAAAACCGCTTCTGCTACATTTCGCATCTTCCTGTGTAACAATTCAAAATCAGATCGAACACAAAAACCTCCGTTCTGCTTTAATCATTTTATTGTTTGTTTATCATTAATTCCGTACACAGTATAGAATAGAGAGCCGTAGGCTGACTGATACAGGTCACAGCTCGCACAATTATTCCCATAATTAAAATAAAATGTTAGCTTAATTTGTAAAAATGTTTACTTTTAGACAGCCCTCCGTTGTGTTTGGGGTGCTACACTGCAGTGGATTGCACGAGGCTCTGTTCCAGCTGCCATTGGCCCGTATGCAGCACACATTGCGAAACGGTTGTTGCTCATAAAAATGCCGAATGTGTGGTGTTTTCTAAGGCTAAAGTACCTTTTCAAATAATGAATCATCCTAGGATCCCATGCATGCAATATGAGTGTATCACACCATTAAGGTAAATCATCTCATTATGCTATTTTTACACCTACTGCTGCATTCGCTCTGGAGTTTTATTTAATTCAATTATGCTACTATATGAACGTTTTAAGTGCTTGTAAATAAGAAAACCTGTATCGATCGATAGATTTCGAATATTATGATATAATAATTTGAACTTTCTTTGTGACAGTCCTTCGCATTTTAGAATTCTACAAAACTTACATTTTGTTTACATAGAGCTTTGTCCTGCTCCTAGTAGACAGTGTGCTACAATCCAAAATTTTCTTTTTATACATGCTAGGACGTTTTATAAATAATTGTAAAGCGAACATGATGAACAAATTTAATTGCTTATTTTGTCGTCAGTAATTATAGCCAGTGTAGCTAGTCTAATAATAAGATTCTAGTCCTCCTTGTAAAGCATCGTTACATAAATCGCGTAAACTACTCAACAAACATAAAACGGAATACAGAGCACACATACTCAAACTTTCGTTTAAAGTTATTATAACAAAGTTATACATTTTTTTTTAAATTATCGCATTGTTAATCATGTTTTTCTTATGGTAAATGAGATTTCGTAGTTGGATTGGAACTTTTTCTTCGGCTTACATGAAAGCAAATGCAGAGAAGCCTCTACCACTAATTGAATACCAAATTCCAAACCACTTTAGGTATGGCTAAAATATATCCCTGCTTTGAATGCCATTATCAAGAAATAGATCCAGCAATAAGTAGTAAATTTTTTGGAACAAGTATCGCTTGTAGATTCTCATAAAGAGGAATGTAAGCACATACAAATGAGATCGATGTTCTTTGTATGCAAAAAGAAGTGTGATGCGTTTTTATTTATTTATTCCGAAAATCTGTAATCAACCATCTACTCACTATGAGGTGATTATCGATGAATCAGGCAGTTTTCTGTTACTGTTTCCTTCAATTCTATTGCGAAAATACAACGAACTCTTAATTCTTACATTAGTTAGTTGAAATTTTCATTTTCATAGTAGTTACTTTTCTTCTATATATTTCCGAATCATGCAGTATTCTCTGCTTCTCACTTTCTAGAAAGTGTTCTATAAAATATATGATCTTATAAAATATACAACATAACATCTACAGTAGAAGATATAGCATATATAATACATAACAAAAAACTATTTTAATATAACAAATAACATACATATAATGTAGATTGACATTATATAACAACAAACAAACAACAATCAATGTGTACATGCAACAATAATTTTTTCACGAGTCATGAATTTACTAAACTCCAATAGTTTTTTCTGTCTTACCAGCTATGGTGAGGAATTTCTCGGTTCTCCATGGTTCTGTTGCTGCTTTTAGCCAACACCTTTTTCTACGTTTTGGAGGAGTCCACTCTAGAGGGGTTTTTTTGTATTCTCAGTTGTCAGTAGAAATAATATTAATTTGAAGTTATTACATGATAAAAATAAAATAAAGCAAGCATGCAAATTCAAGTATTTAGAAAGAACTATTGACGAACTTTCCGACACCAGCTACTAAACTAGTAGTTCATAGTAATGCAAAATGTTCCAATATATATTGTTGTTATGTATGTGTTCGTTCCAGGAAAGATCCTCGTCCGTATATAAAACTTAAACCTTGCGCAGTCCTTTTCACTTTTGTATTTAGAGCAACCAGCTGTTAGGATTGTTTACTTCTTTTGTACCGAACAGGGTTTCCTATGTAGGAAACCAGTTCTCAACCTGATCTTGGAAGATACACTTGTGTTCTACAATTACTTATATTTATACATAATAAACTCAATCAATTGTCACATCGATCTGTTTTATTGCAACCCAAAACAAATATAGGTAAACAAATTTCTATTTCATAAAAGTGGTACCGTAGGTATGAATTTCAAAATATTTAAATTTTTGAGAAAAGCGCGGCAAATTTTTTTTTGTTCTGCCACCCGAACGCCAGATGGCGATGCGACGTTCGTGTTGCCACGATTTAGCACGAACGTTTCATTTCTCCTAGTGTATGTTCACTGCTTGGTGCTCTGTTTCTATGAACAGTTATTATTTTCTCAAATCAAATGTTTGATCACAACGCCGTTTAAATTCAGAAGTTTTATTTTTACCATAATGATGGTTTTTCTGGATATCCCATTGCGTTATATCTATTTGTAGATATTTGTACCAATAGGCTGCTAGTACATCTACGTATTTTTTCTTTTGGGTAATTAAACTTTGTGCGTTGATGACTTTCGCATTTCATAACGACATTTACACATCAGAAATGTTGTTATGATCGACCAATAATTATCAGGACTATTTGCGTTATACCACAACTCTAATATAGACATTATAATAAAATTATTAAAGCCTGATGATGTTACAATACGAATAGTCTAAAACACATTTACCAACTTCAAAGAATTTACGCACTTTAACAAACCCGTTTTTGTTTCTGAATACCATTAGGAACATATACTGGCGTTTTTATCGGGTTACATAATTCATTTTTTATCGGTAATTTATTATTTCAACAATAAACTACTAACTTTGTAGTCTGTAAATTTGAACACATCATTTTCTTCTCTTAAGGCCTATATGACACGGCACAGAATTATGTACAAAATGTTGTTCAAAATGTTTTTACAAAATTCTATGTCGTCATACAGCAAAATTTTGTTCAAAACTTTGTACAAAATTCTGTATATTTATGTTCTAAAACCTACAGAATCTTGTACAAAGTCGGCGTCGCATCGATGCGCAATTGCATGAGCAATTTTTAGTGTTTGTTAACAATCACAGAGGGCAGAGAAGAATATGTTAACCACGTGTTTACCCCGCCTGCCGACACTCCACTCACTTTCTCTTATCTCGCTCGAGTTCTTTATTGCTGTAGCATGTTTGCTATGTCGTGAGTTCATGTAAAATAAATAAATAAAAGCGCTACGAACTTATGCATTAACCTAATACTATCAATTCTTGTTAAAATTCTACTTTATCGACAGTCACATGATTATTTTGACACTTTTCTCACAGATGTCAACGTAATTTGCACCTATTTGCGCATGCTCACAGACAGAATTTTGTAGAAAATTTTGTTCCGTGTAATACGTGTTTTGTAGAATTTTGTACAAAATTTGAACAAAAGCTTGAACAAAATTTTGTACAAAATTCTATGCCGTGTCATATAGGCCTGAGAGCAAATTTGAAAATTTAACTCCTAAAATATTTTGTAGGGTTCTGTTGGCCAAACAGGCTAATCCCGAAAGATGGAATCGAGAAGTTTCGGAAATGGTGTCCAATATTGCAATGCGAAAGGATAAACCGATATGGAATTTTAACCAAATTAACGTAGTCAACTATTTAAGGGGTCCATGCAAACTGAAAGACAACTTTAGTGACGAACTTATACATACAGTTTGTGGAATTTTAGACTCAAATGCATTTGAAGCTCGCACAATTGCAGGGTGTCCAATAAGATGTTTATTTCCAAAACTAGCAATATTATCTCACAACTGCATATCCAATATTACTCATTCAATTGCAACTAGCGGACTTGGAGATAGCAATGATTTTCGGTGAATAAGTCAATCTCAGAAACTGTGTAATGAAAAATTAGTAATCAATTTTAAAATTTGGAATCGATCACTTACAATATAAACCTGAAACACCACTTTAACATTTTTCAGAGTAACTGTACGCGCGACTACAGAACTACAAGAAAATGAAGAACTGTATTCCAGTTACACGTATTCGTTATGGCCAACTCTTATACGGAGGGAACATTTGAGGGAAAGTAAATACTTTGACTGTTGTTGTCCGAGATGCGCAGATCCTACAGAAATTGGCACGCACATGAGCACCTTAAAATGTCCTAAATGTCACAGTGGATTAGTGATGTCATCAAATCCGCTAGGTAATAATTCGAGATTGAAGATTTAGTACCATAGCAATTATTGTTCCCGTGAGATCTAAAGTGGTAAGGTCAAAACGAATAGGCTGTGTTTACGTTTAGTCGTATAAGTGTTATACCTACTTAACTTTCTCTCTGTCACAGATATTTAGCCTGTTTTACAAATTTTTAGAAGAATCGTTTTAAAATAGGAAGGGAAACCAAAATAACAGCAAATAGACCAAGAAAAAGCAAAACTTTATATTTTACCAGTTGACGTATCCACTAAGTTAACTAATCACATTTATATTTCAATGCCTGGTTAGATTTTACCGGGCAGTTATTGACAATAAACCTTTATAATAAAGTTCAGCAAAGCATTTTTGTCCTTGAAGGCCCGTGGGTAAAACGCGCTGCGGACGCCGATCAAATGGCATTCGTAGAGCAGAACAGTCTACCCTGGTCAGTACTTCTGCAGGGTGGACCAATACAGTGCCATATGCAACTGGTAGTGTTTCGAAGGGCATGTAGAGCCGAACATCTTTCACAATCGTAAACCATACAGTGGCGCTTCATTTCTCTGTTCGGCTTAGGCTAGCCTCCTATCCGGCATACGTGCAAAGAGGACTTACAAAACGTTTATATAATAGGTAATTGGCAGGCGATTAACCTACACACAGAAGAAGAAGAAGAAGCCTAATAGTTAGTTAAACCCCACTGGTAGTAAACGTTGATACGTTTGGTATTAACAAATAAAATGAAAGCTATATTATCAAAAGAATTGTTAATACCGCTAACAATAACAATCAATTAAATTTAAACCCAAAAATTAAAAAAAGTCGGTACAATCCTGGCCTTTTAACACATCGGTCCATTTTGCCGCTTTATTGTGTAGTGTCGTACGTACATTTAGAAGTAGTATACAACGAAATGGCTTCTTTCATTATTTTAAAACTGTTAAGGCTATACTGACTACAATCAATAACAGTTATAACAAACTAATTGGTAAATGCGAAATGCTGCATTGGAAGGTATCTGGAAAGACATTACTGGCGCAACTCTATTTTGCTGGTATATGTTGTCCGCTAAATGTTTCTTTCTTTAATTTTAGATTTTACTTTAATGCCGCAGTAATTTGAACTCGCAGACCAAATCCTCAACATTTACTTAAATATTTTAGAATACGATTTTTTTTAAATTGTGCGTTACAGAAAACAATGTTCAACACTAAAAGTTTTAATTATTGAGAAAAGTATTTTTATACGCAGTTCTTACAAATTATTTAACTTAGTTGGAACAGCCAAAAATATGTTTGACAGTACCTACATATGGGGCATTGACTATTACAATTTGTCCAAAAATAAATTTTTCAAATAACCGAGATATGAAACTAATTCGTCTTAGCAGACTCACACTGTATATCATACATCATTCCTTAGATATTTATCGTTCTAGCTTTAGCTGCCACAAAAGATTTATTTAGATATTTTATATGTATTTTGTAGAGTATCCATATTATTATTTTCTATTCAGTATTAATAAATCGGTAAGAAGTTCTTCGGACATTGTTGTTAGCAAATAATTGTTTATTATTTATTTATCGCCTTACTTTTTATTTTTACTCGTGCAATCTATGTAGTAAAGTTTTATTTTATGAACAAGTGAATTTTATAAATATTTACCATTATTTATGGTTTTGAAATGGCGGCCCTGCTTATCAGGCGGCTTTGTGCGGCGCACAACCTGCACACCTCATTTACCTTACTTCAGGGGGGTGCGGGCGTCCCTTACATACTAATCGTTCATGTAACATGCACCCTAAACTTAGCTAAGTGAAATACGGTCATCGCCTCAGCCGGGATTCGAACACGCGGCCGATCGGTCGCATTTCACTGTGACCTCGAGTGGTAACGCTTATTCGCACTGCTCCACTGGGGTCGTTTGCCACTGGTTTATCACTTCATAAAATTCTTTGTATTTGTCTTCAATGGTGGACTGATACTATTTAACATTTTCATGGTTTGTATCAATACTCTTACAATTGGATACGTTTTTCAAGTACGTCCACTAAACGGAAGAAGGCTTCTGGGCGTGCGGAGTTTAAAAGTGAGTGTAGACAACCCATCTATAAAAACGTGTGGCAGAGATCGTCTAATCAAAGAATCATAATATACAAAGGACGCACATTGGTTTCGATATTTCATCTCCGTAAGGCTCTGTAGTAAGACAATTTAGTTTGTAAATGTAATTTTTTCAATCTGTTGAAACAGTAGATTTTTTCAAAGGCAGCAAAATACGCACTGACAACGGCGATGACATCCTTATTCGACGAGAATTTCTTCCAACCGATGCAAATTTTCAAGTTTGGGAACAGGAAGAAGGCAAGGAAGTCCGGAGATTAAAGTGAATGATAAATCAGTTCGAAACCTACTTCGTTTAATTTTGCCATTTTTTGTGCAGAATATTTTGCACTCGTTCAGTTACGATGCCTTTCTTAGCAATATCCCGCACTTTCACTCGGCGGTCTTCCATAGCGACGCCATGAATTTTTTCAAAGTTATCAGTCGTAGTTATCTCAACTGGACATCCAGAGCGCACTTCATTGTCACATTGTCAGTACATGTCCGACCACGTTTAACCTCATTTATCCGAAAATAAGAAGGCTTCAACGCTGGTGCAGAGTCCCCATGAACTTCATCCAACTCTTCTTTGTCCTGGGCGGCTGTCCACTTCTTCAAATTAAAATGTTTTATCACTGCACGGAACTGGCTTTTCTTGTGGCTGCTTCTACAATGCTCGCTTCAAACGTCGGTAGAACGTGAAGAACGCGTAGCTTCTGGCTAAAATTGGGCATAAACGAGTTTGAAGAGTAATACTTACCAGCGGTCACGTCATCAAATGAATTGCAGTTCCATCTTACAGAAACTCAGTAAACTCATCAAACCAGCCTCGTATATTGAATTTCTAAAGTCTCTACATCCCCAAATGGAAAAATAGTGTACGATTTCATAAAATAGCCAATCAACATGATGTAGGCAAAATCGTATTCAGTTATTATTTTTGTTGTATTCGCAACAACCATCGAAGAAGAAGGTTTAATCTTTGAACTTTATCTGAAACACACTTTAAATCAATGTATCTCTTAAACAGGAAACATGCTTCGAAGCCACTTGTTTAGCATTGTCGTCGTTGGAAAGATGCATACTCTTCTTCTTCGACTTCTGATTAGATCCTAGACCTGTTCCTTTGGTATCATTGTCGACTGCCAGCTGTCCCGTCAGCGTTTCGAAAGTCCGCCGGGTGTTCTTCTTGTGTTTGGCTTTCCATTCCTTACTATTTTTGCCAGTCTGTTATCCGCCATGCGATGAATGTGTTCGTTTCACATCCTTCGACTTTTCCTTCTCCATTTTACTATGACTTCAACATGGCATGTTGCTCTTATTTCATCATTTCTTACGTGGTCTAGCAGGGTTTTCCCATATATAAATCGCAGTATCTTCATTTCGCATGTTCTTAAAGCCCTTTTTATTATTGAGGTGTCAGCCCGTACGTAAGAATGGGTCTTTGTAAATCCTAGATTTACCCTCAGTCGACATATCTTGACTCTTCCATACTATATCTCGCATGCATCCGGAAATGGATGTTGCTTTATTCACTTGATTGCGTATTCCTTCCTTAAGGTCCTCGTATGATGTAATTGTTGTTCCCAAATAGGGGAATGACATGACTTGTTCTTAAATAAATTCATTGAAGTCCCAAAGTCTCATAGTGGGATAGATTTATTATATTTATGACTTGTTCTATTGCCTGATTGTCAATTGTAAGCTTGCATCGGGTTGGTTCTCGGGAAATTGTCAAGCACTTCGTTTTGGTGATAGACATCTGCATATTATATTTCTCTGCGGTTTCTTTAAATTGTTTTAATTGTCTTTGTAGATTGTCCTCTGATTCCGCTATTAGTGCAGTATCAGCTACGTAACATACGATGCTGGGCATATGGTTTCCCATACGGTAGTCTAGATTCATCTCTTTGATTGTTTCTATGATTTTATCCATTAGATGCAAAATAAAATTGGGCTCAGGCTATCTCCTTGTCTTATTCCACACTGAACTTTAACTTCTTATGTTATTGTTTTATTAACTTTTATTCTTGTTGTGTTGTTTGTACTTAATTTCTGTATGATGCTTATTATTGTCCGGGAGATTCCTTTTTCACGTAATACTTCGATTACATCCTGTAATCGTATTATATCGAATGATTTCGTGATATCAACAAAGCATATATAGGCCACATTGTTATATTCTATTGCCTTTTCCACGATTTGCTTTATGATGAAGATTGCATCGGTGGTAGATCTATTTCTTCTAAAGCCTTGTTGTTCTTCGCATAAAGGTGTTGTGGTGTTAATACGTTCTGTTAAAATTCTTGTGAATAATTTCATAGTAGTGTTCAACAGCATTATCTCGCGATAATATGCGGGGACGATTTTTTGGCCTTTCTTAAATATTGGTGCTATTATTGATTTATGCCAGTCAGTTGGTATTTCTGTTGTATCAATTATCTTCCGAAACAGTTTATGAATTTTGCTTATTATGGCTGGCCTCCGTATTTTAGCAATTCGTTGCATTCGATGCATACAACTTCGTTTTTTCTGTTCTGAAACTATGTATTTCAAATCAATATATCTACAGTTGTTTTGAGTAAAACACATCTTGTACTTAGATGTGATACATAAGGCGTTTCTGTGGTCGGCTAATTCTTCCTTTCTCCTACAGAACCTGCATGTGGAGTTATCTACTAGCCTCATAATGTGCAAGTGTTTGTTGAAAGAGCCATGACCGGTTAAGAGATTGACCACGATTCTAACGTGCTTTCTGCTACTACTTAAGCTTGGGGCGAGTTAGCGAGGGTCCTTGAATAAGTAACTTCGCTTGGCTCATTCGTAGTTGTAAAGTCCAATAGGTGGGACCGAGACCACTTCTTGATCTCCAATTTAACATTGGTGTACGGCCGAGGGCTGGCTCCGGGCCAATGAATGGCTTCTGGGAATCTTCTCTGGCCATGGAGTATGCCTTTTCGTTTCCCTCTATGATGTGGTGTCCGAGGACCCACAGCACCTTTACCCAGTTCTGCAAGCTATGTTCCTAGGGCCAGCCCGCAATCTTCTACCAGTTTAGAGTATATTTTGGTAGAGCGCAGGGCCATTATAGCCGTTTAGCTATCAGAGCATATGTAGATATGTTTATTGGGATAGCCTCGTCGGAGGTTTTCCTAGACACAAGCAAGCATGACGAAAGGCTTTGCTTAGAAAACGGTGGCGGATTTGTCTAGGGTAACAGAAATCTTTGCCCTGGGTTTATCGCCCTAGATGCCCGCCTTCTTCAGACTTCGATGCGTCTGTGTAGCAGACTAGATCAGAGCCTCGGTAGAAGCAGTGAGTGTCGGTCCTGTGACTCCCAGACACGCCAGTCGCTGGAGCTGAGTAAGACATCTTTTGTTAATAACCTTTAGGATGGTAGGCCACCAAACTAAAGATGCGTAGGTGACCATTACATTGGCATATCCTTGAGCATACACGCCATTTACCTCAGGTTCTTGTGTGAGGCTGTCAATTACCAGGCACCACAACAGGGGAACCTCTTGGACCGACAGACTTACTACACTGCTGTCCAGTTCAGCGGTGACCTTCCGTTCACCTAACATAGTCATGACTCATTTAACAGTCGTAATAGTCGATGCCATGGTTAGTAGTGGAAGTACAGTTCACATAGAAGGAAGTACTGTCAAATGTCCCTTTGATGTCTAAGAAATCGCCAGCGGCGATCTCTTTCTGATGCAGACCCCTCTAAATTCTAAAAAGAATCGGATGGGATGCTGTGTCCACAGATTTGCAAGGTTTGGTACGCATGCTGCCAATGGCGTAGGAGGTGAATGGCTAGTACAGCATCCTTTATATGTAACTGTCTACCAATCTCTCTCGAGGGAGAGAGAGAGACAGTTGTCAACAGGAACGAAGACAAGCTGATAGGCCCGAAAGGTTTTGCGGTATCATACGCCGTTATTCCATCTTTGGCGATAGAGACTAACTTTGCGGTTTTCCAGGGTACTGGAATGTATCCGAGAGCCAAACAAGCGCGTAAAAAGTGGCACAGGCGTCTGGTGAGGGTCTCTAATTCTTGTTGAAGTACACCCGATCGGCCCTTAGACTTTTGAATGAATCAAAGGTAAAGATGGCCTATTTTATACGTTCTATGGCCGTCACTTTGAAGCCGTCCTTCAGGGTCCCTAACTATAGCGGGAAGTCAAATTGTTCCAGTCCTCCTGTGGTTCCATTTGCAGAGCTCTGTTAAGAAGCCTGCATGTCTCTTTTCTGAGTGCTTGGAGGTTTCGGTTTCACCAGGGTACCTTTATCCTCCCGACCTTTTTCTTGGGGGGACAGCTATCTTCATAGGAGGTAGTTGATATTTTGAAAGAACACCCAAAAACTCTCATACTTCAGTTAGAAAATAATAAAACACGAAGATCTGTTGCTATAAATATTCATTATTAGCTATGCCGTTGTACCGCTGCGGTGGTCTTCTATTAGTACGCTGAAGATTCTATTGACAAAGATCTTCCGTGCCTCTTTCCTGTTTACTTTCTTCTTTGTTTTGTTGCTTAAATCCGGAAGTGTCTTTTATAATATACCAGCCAAGGAAAATATTGTCATAAATGGTGTTATTGGCGGTGTAGTACCAATCACGAAAGAAGAAGTAACATCAATAATTAAGGAACGAAATGCATAAAATCTCTTTTTCATCACTGGTTACGAAATATTTTTCATTACATAACTAGTTACAAAAAGTAAAGCGTTTCCTAACGTCCGCTAACGTCAGACAGTTTTGAAAAGTGTCACTTTATGTGTCAAAATTAGATAAAATTACATTACATACATGATAAACCTGCGTTTATAAATTTTACTGTTTCAACGCAGGCGTTTGGTCGGGTGAAATTAACAAACACATTGGACATATTATAACTGAAATCAAAATGTTATTATATACAACTGTATAATTCACATAAAAGTAATTCCAGAATTAACCGTAGAAGTACCCGCATCAAAATATCAAAACTGTTGATGATAGATCTGAATGAAAAAGATTGTATAAACATTATAATTCAGTAATTTTTCACGGATTTAAACGGAATTGTGACACATAAACGACGGCATGCCCTAGCATAGCTCGGAGAAGAAGGAGGGGTTCATTTTATAAACTACACCGGGTTTAAATCTGATCAAATTCGAGATAAAGTCGTAATAAGTGAGGGCGTCAACGGAAATATCACTAGATCCGGCACTGCTCAAGCTCCACGTTACTTTAAACGACCAATCCAATACTGCGTAATGGAACATATTTTTTCACGCAATTGTTCCTAAAAGAAATGTTAATTTCCTAGCCCCGTAAACAAAGGGGGCGCAACAATCACTCTCAGCTGCCCTTACAGAAATCTTCACATTACTTTCAGCAAAGATCAAAATAAAATAAGACTTGAGTTCACAAAGGCATTTAATCAAATTAACTAAGTAGACATAATACACGGAAAATGGTTAAATAATTGTAATTCCGTAACGAACAAAGATAAACATTATTTAAAAAAAATGAACACAGTTTCAAACGAACAATCTTAATATTAGAAAAAGGTCACGTACTGGTGAACTCAAAACAATTAAATTTAGCTAATACCTGAAAAAAAACTCTGCAGAAAGGCCTTGTACACGCAGTATTTGCTGACATCGGTAAAGTTCTTCGAATAAAATATACAAAATATAAACTGATTTCGCGAGATTTCACAATTACCGGCGTCGCCTCAGGGTGTCTCCCCCTCGGTTAACCAAATGGAACAGCTAAAGCGTGGCTAACAAAAGTTTACTTTTTTTCCCTTACTTACAGTGAAGACTGGAATTAAAGCTGCGTTTGTAGAAATTTAATTAACGTCGCGCATACAGGGTGCGCTCAATAAAGCGGCCGAACGTAACAAATTATTATTAGAGTGGGACGTATTAGACCTGTGAATAGCACCAAATGTGCTGAGCCGGGATAAGCTGGGTGGGATGGGAATAGCCAGGTAATATTACTTTTTAGTGAAAGAGGAATTTTTTTGAGATAGTATAAATACGCTTAGTTACTGTTTTCTAAATTGTATAATACAGCAGATAATATGGGAGATTATAATATTTCTAAAATGCAACTGGTGAGTATTTAAACTTGAACTTTTTTTAAATTGTAAATATAAAGCAATCATTTTGGATAATTGGTATCAAATATGCTATCGTTACAGATGAACGCGCTGAATGGAAATGTTCTCTTTGTGGAGGTACCCAAACGAGTGAGACTGTAAAAAACCTTTTGATTGGCATACAACTACAACTTGATGCTGCCAACAATTATGAAGGACCAAATCGTAGTCAACTTCTGGAGATGTTTTTACAAAAATATGAACAGATTTTGCATCCTCAACATTCATACTGTTGCACTATACGTTCGTCTCTTATCCATACTTACGGAAGATCCGGAAGTCACTTAATAACAGATTGCCCAATTCCTCTAATAGAAAAGAAAATTGAACTTTGCAAACAATTTTTGAAAATATTAGATGTGGTAGAGCCAGGATACACGAGAATTAGGGGTAAAATTGTATCATTTGAAACTAATTTTGATATAGATAGCTATATTTTTTAGGAATCACGTTATATGAACTACATACAGCACTAACAATTTTAATGGAAAATGCTCGTGCAGAAAATGGCGATGGCAATAATTTACAACTACGTTTGGAAGAAATAGTAACAGTCTTAAAAGACTCAGCAACCATTTTACAGTTGGAACCACAGTCAACTTTTGAAGGAAAAGCAGGAATTCTGGCAAGCAGTTCGTTGATTGGGCTGCAAACACATTATTTTAATATTTTAGAAGGCAAAATTAATATTATCGATGTAATGTTCGGCAGTAAACATGTTTCGTAGTTTAACATCTTTTACGTAAATTCATAGATCCAGGGTTATCCCCCATTGTATGCTGTCTTAAAAATAAATAAATGGTAACGTATATTTTATTACTAAAAACAGATCACTTTTTAACGATTCTAGGTCGATGCCAAGGTCTTTCGTAAAAGACGACACTTTGAGAAAAAGTAAACATCTGTCTGGATAATTATACAATCTCATGTCTTAGTAAAGAAGGCATAATCAAATTTTACCAGTATGCCTTATTAATAAGTAAGGCAAATTAGAAAACCACACAACTATTTTTTAAATTTGTATTTTACATTATTCATAGTCGACCACCCTGATCAAAGGGTGCAGCGGAGACCCTGACAATTATTAAAGGATTCTATATCATTTGCTCGCCACCACTTGCCATTTGCTCGCCATCGATTGGTCGATTGCCAATTGTTCACTGGCATAGATGCTCGCCGGGCAGGTGCTCGCCATCTATTTGGTCGACAGCCAACTTGCTCACAGTACTAAGTGTAACTGCACCAACACAGAAAATCTAGTTTATATTTTGCTAGACACCTTCGTTCGTTGATTATTGATTTATTTGTAAAAAACAATACTCGTCCTGTAGAATTAATGACCTAAGAGTGAAACGTGGTGCAAGTCGTGGATCCAACCATGACATGGTTATTGTAGAAGTATCGTGTCCTTTTTTGTATACTAAAAAACAGAAACAGATGGAGAATACGGAAGAAGATCTTTATCCACAATATAACATAAACATAATGCAGGATTATAGTGTTAAAGATCTATGTGAAAGACGATTGAATAAACAATTGAACCAAAGAATGCATAACAACGATGTAGAAGAGAAACACCATTTAATGATTGACTGCATGCGTCAGGTAGCTAAAGAAATAAAAGCAATAATACCAAGAAAAGTGTGTATGACCGACGAAATAGAAAGCTTAGTTAAAAATAAGAAACAAGCATATGACAACTGGGTATTAGACAACATACAAGAAAAATATGACGAATTTAGAGGACAAACAAAAAGTTAAACGAAAAGTAAGAAAAGGAAAGACGTTGCTGTGGAACGAAGATGCGAAGATATTGAAAATCGAATAAGTGGAGCATAGACTAAAGAACTTTGAAGGTGACTGAGAACATTGAAAGAAGAAGTATATAAATCCATCAAATTGATGAAGAACAGAAGATCTCCATGGCTGGGAGGCGTACTCGTACAACTCATTAAATATGGTGGAAACAATCTGTTAAATCGTATGACTTGCCTTATAAATACATGCATTGAAAACTGAAGAAATCAAACATTATTTGTATGAAAAGACCAAAGAAAAGAACCAAAAAATTACAGGGGCTTGAGAATTGTCAATACCATGAGTAGATTATTTGGAAAGGTCATCAAAAACAGAATAACAAGTTCAACGAAGGAATATATTAATGAAAACCAAAGTGGTTTTATCCTGGGCCGGTCCTTTGTGGATAATTTATTTATAGTTCATTGAGCATAGGACATGTAGGGGAGAAGAAACTCATATGGCGTTCAATACTAAAACGGAAGTTTATAACGTGCCTTTAGTTTTGCAGCTTCATAGGAATTAAAGTTTTATTTTTTATTAATTGCCGCCCTTGGGTCGATTGCTATTTTATTAATTTTAAAGATTAAGTTGTGGGAGGTCACTTTTGTAAAGCCTCCGAAAGGTTCCATTGTTCCACTTGTTTAGTCTGTTTAATGCCGAATGAAAACAGTTCTTGGAATTCTTCGTTGGCAGTATGACCGGAAGTCCCACGTGTAAAAATTTTGTTCTAGAACAATTTCGTTTGGGTGAGAGTTTTTGCGGCAGGGCGAATTCCAGTGAACGCTAGCTTCTAGGAGTGAAGTGACGTGGTCTCTTCTGCTAAATAAATATATTGTATCGTTTTTTGCCTCGGGCAAAAGAATCTTCGACTTGTGTCGGATTAAAAATATTAGCAGAGTGTCATATTTTTGTAAAGACAATTCAGTGAAATTGTTTTCTCCACTTGTGTCGGATTAGAAGCGTTCAACCCCGTGACTGTCGCCTTTGAGCCGTTGCAAGTGATCATTGGCGGAGATTTTGGCATCTGAAGTTCCCGTCTTTCTTTTTCTTCGTCAAAGAAAGTCTTGGCCCGTAGTGTTGTCTCCATCGTGATCCAGTCTTCAGGAGTGTGCCTGCGAATTTTTTTACTTCCCGAAAAACCTACGGACACCCCAGTTGTGCCTTTCTCTACTCCCTTACCGAACAAAGCTAAGGTAGGACAAATTGTCGATTGTGTTGTGAAAGCTTCTTTCGGGTTTCATTTTACTGGACTAAAGTACTGAACCTTTTGTTGATGTAACGTAAAGCGACCCTCAGTCGCCAGTTACCATTTTTTTTTCTTGTTAATTGTAAAGTGTAATTGTAAATTGTAATTTTTGTAAGCTCGAACGTCACTGACTGCGTAGATATGTGGTTTAGTAAAGTAAATATCGCAAACCACTGGCGGCGAGCCTGTTTTGTTTAAACGTTCTAACTTCCCTATGTATTTAACTACCATTATTACCGTTTTAGATATTTTTCGTGTACTGTGTGTGTTACCAAATTCCAGCAGTAGAATTATATTTGTCTTAAAATTCACCATATCTTTTCTATTTGTATTCTTTTTCTTTGTGTGCATGAACTTTGCAAGCTTTATATCTAGGAGGTGGCACAATAAAGGTGAGTTCGATTTCCGTAAGCTGCTGGCTTCTTAGCCTTCCACGAGAACTGGTTATCTGCTGTGATTTGGAAGGTGGCGCCCGTTAATTTTGACCTACTCATGAACCAACCCTACTCCTCTGAGTTTAACTGAAGGCCTTTCTATCTTTTTTTTCTGTTGCGGATTGAAGATAAAGCTCGTTTGGCCCGTAACAAGTTGCTCAACATTTTAGCCGCCGCTACATTATAGCAATCACGTATTAACATCATAATGGAATTACATTGAGAAAATCAAGCTTACCGGAAATTTGATAATAGGCTGTCAAGATTTACATATCCAAATAAGGGTTTAAGGCAAGGATGTAGCTTGTCTCCAATTTTATTTAATTTGTATTTAGAAGCGTCAGTAAAGGAATGAGAGAAAAGAGTAAAAGGTATGAGAATACCTATTAGGAATTCCACATTATTTGCTATTAGGTTTGCTGTAGACCACGTACCTTTTATCCAAGATGCCTTCGATTTAGAGTTTATACTGCGCCGATTATATCAATGTTACAGAGAATGGAGAATGACCATAAATATAAATAAAACAGTTTATTTGGCTACAAATAGGGTCGCCAGATACCAGATATTAGTAGCCAAGAACGTTGACATTAGACAACCGGATTCCTTCAAATATCTCAGAATTTATATAACTAAAGCCGATCGAAACACAGCCCAAATTAATAATAAAATTGAAGAAAGCCGGAAGGTAATCGGAAGTTCGAACTCTGTATAGTGGAACAAACATATTTCCTAAAAAAAAACAGGAAGAGAATTGGTGACGTACTTGTGGAATTTGTCTTGCAGTATGGATGTGAAGTGTAGTCAATGAAGGATGAAGCAAAAAGGAAGTTCAACTCCATAGAAATGGACTATCTTAGACGTAGTACTCGCGCATCCAAACTAGAAAGAGTCAGGAACGAGGACATCAGAAGAAGGATGGGTGCAGAAGAGAGCGTAGTTGAAAGAATTGAGAAACGGGCGTTAAAATGGTTCGGCGACTGCTGCCCATGGAAGACACAAGATGGTCTAAAAGACTATTCCAATGGGTCTTCTTCCTTTCTTGGCACTTCAGACCTTTACAGAGCCTTGGCCTGCTCCACTACAGATTTCCACTCCTTTCTATCCTGGATCTTGTTTCTCCGTCTTCTCACTCCTAACATTCTAATATCTCTATATCTCTAGATCTCAATGGGTACCACCAGGAAAAAGAAAGATAGGTCGCGGAAGAAGATCATGGAATGATAATATAACAAGTACCCTGAGCGACAGGAATCTATGCTACCCTTATGGCGCAGTTGCACAAAAATATTCGCAAAGAAGAACAAGTTTATGGATAAACAGAGTTCATGAATACAATACAGACATGCATGTCCCATTTTCATGCCAAACCAAAAAATGTTGTGCTATTTGCTGCCAAATCACCGAATTTAGCTGATTTGGTTGCATCTTCTTTGAATTTACTAAAACGACTGAAAAATTCCATGCTGAAAAGAAATTTTCTTCGATTGAAGAAATATAGAAGCAGTTGAAGGATATTTTGCAATGTTTAAAGTATCGAGGTTTCGTGAAGGTATAACGGCTTTACCAAATTAATCCAAGTGCATTCAAAACGATCTAAATCGTTTTTATCTGATTTCTATACATTCCATATGATTTTCGTATAATGTCCCAAAGGCTACGTAGTATTGAACAGTAAAGTGGCAATTCTTTGCTTTATGCTGCGAAAAGCAGTCAAATTAGTATTTCAGGATCTAGATCGCGAGTTGCCCATTGTATGCTTATTGAATAATTAGAAATAAAAATGATAATAATAACTACATCCCTGACAGCATCATTTATAGAAGCAGTAGAATCTATAGTAATCTCATCAATCTGCACGCTTTGATCCTTTGATCCGCTTTTACCTGCAGAAAGCTAATTCCACCACTACCTTGCCACTCAAGTATTCATTAACGTCATCACAATTCATAATGCGTAACAACTTACGTAAGTGTACCGGCCAAGTAACAATGAAGGATAAGAATTTAAAACTGGCGATGGTGATTGCTGATCTATACAAATTGTCTAAATAGAGCCTGTCTCTTTCTTACATGCACAATTTTACCAAAGAGCAATAGGTGTACAAATTACGAAATGAAATTAGTTAAAATATCTCGAAAAACAACCAGCACACGTCCAAGGAAAACTCGAGTTCAAGGTTCCTTATTTGTGAGAGTAAACCTAAAAATTAATTAGTTCTTGAGACACCGCTACCCAAATCTGATAAGAACCCGTAGTTATCAAATTAAATAGTGTTTTCATTACGATTTGGTATTATTGAAGCTGAGTTCACCATATAACTAAGTAAGTAGAAAAATTAGAAAAATGCATGGCATTATGCCTTGTAATTATACTGTTTTCTAAAAATATCGAAGCATTATAATGGATATAGCAAAATATTTAAGTAGACGTCTGTTTTCTAACCTTTTTTTTTCTACCAATTTCGGAGATGTTTATATTAAATGCTATTTTATTGCTACTAAACTCGTGTTCTCGCTCAGGTAAAGGAAAGCAGGATAATCTTTGATCTTTAAAAAAACTTGGTTGTATACTAATTTGAAAGGATTTATGTTTAATTTTATTCTGATAATTAGTTGTATTAAATAACAATAGCACAGAATTTTTTTCTAACCAGGTTTTTATTTTTATTCACTCTCTCTATAAAATCCAGAAAACAAACGCCTGCGTGTGCATTTCGTGACCTAAACATACTTGGATACATAAAATATAAACTTTAGACAACTTAAATGTACAAGATGTGTACAAAAAGTTAGCATACAGGAAATTGTAACTGTAGCAATCATAAACAATTGATTTTTAAACTCCTCCAATAAGGTGAAAACCTGTTAGATAATAATATAAATTTCTTATTGCAGTCAAGGCAAACAAGTTTCTATAATCAGCTTTTAGTTCGGTTCCGTTTGAATACTGCAATGTTTGTAAAATTATTAACAAAAAATAGAACTAAATAGGTAGATGTTATTATTATTACTTTGTTTTATTATATGTTTGCGAATTTGTAATAGATATAAAAGACGGTCTTTTCAAAATAAGCAGTGTTCAAGAAATGACTACGAAAATTTAAATATTGCTATTTTTAAGACAGTAAGTAGAGTCATTAGGGTCAGTGTGGTCCAGTGGTTAGAGCACTGGGCTTCGGAGCAGAAGGGCGGAAGTTCAAATCCCCGACTCGGTGCCTTGCAAGCGGCCTACCCAGTCTCTTTGAATAACTGGGTACCTGCGTTCGAATAAACAAAGGGTATTCATGCGGTTGTTTAATGCGTGAAGTCCACCACATTACCGCGTGCCATGAACTTGGCACGCAACAACCGGGTGTGAGAGCAAGAAAACGGGAGTTCCGACTTTCTGCCTTGCATACCAAACTCCTGCATGGGGTGTACAGCCTCATCATTAAATAATGCCATTAGGCACATATGTTAAATTACTGTAGATCCACGCTGCCTTAACTCTCCTGATCGTACGTGAACGGGCGACGAATATGCGCAACCCGGGACCTCTTCTATCTGTAATAGGTATAGATTATTTGGTAGATTTATCGAACGAAAATCTAAAGGTGTAGTGTGAGTTGTTGAGGATTGAAGGGATAGGGCAAGGCCGTGGAACCCCTCGCCGACCTTGACAAACACAATAGACCGACCGATCGTCCCCTTCTTTGTCACGCCCTTCCCTCATTCCACATTCCCTTGGGTCGGTTAGTGTAACCCTTTGGTGATATTCCAAAGGATAAGCATCAGCAAACAGACCAATGAAGACCTGAAGACATACATGAAGTATGGGGTGGCTCCCTTTCCATTATCGTTGTTTGACGAAAATGGGATGCGGAAAACTAAAAACTCAGCCCCTATGATGTGTTTGAAGTGTCAACTGCAGAAATTGACTTCCCCAACTTCGATATTGCTGTGAACGCACAAGGTATTGTGGCCCAAAGATTCAAAAATTTCAACAATTCGCCACGGCTATATCAAGTACCTCCTCAAGCATTAATTGGGCAAACGTTGTACTGTGGTGTTTGATGGTTACTCCTCCACCGAGTGCAATACTAACAGAGCGGAACAAAGCCGAAGATACAAGCTGAAGAAGTCGGTGGACATACTGCCACGATATCGAAAATCATCAATAAAGTGCATGATATTGTTTTGAAGTATCGCCGATTAAAGGTGGCTGAAATTGCTACTCCTGTGAGCTTTTCAAATGAACGCTCATTTCATATTTTAACCGAAGAATTAGGGATAAGAAAACTGCCTGCAAGATGGGTGCCGCGTTTGGTAACGATTGATCACAAACGCACTCAAATGCAAATTTCTCAAGAGTGTTTAGAACGTTTCAAGAAGGATACGGCTGATATTATTCTCAAATTTGTAACGACTGATGAAACTTGGGTCCACGACTTCACCCCCGAAACGAAACGGCAGTCAAAACAATAGAAGCACAGAGGTTCTCCACCTCCGAACAGGGCAAAATCAATTCTATCGCAGGAAAAGTTATGGCTTCCATTTTTTGGGATGCTAAGGGCATACTACTGATTGACTATCTTCCCACGATAACTGGAGAGTACTATGCTAATCTTTTAGACCAACTGAACCAAAATATTCATACCAAAAAACCGGGACTATCAAAGAAAAAATCACTTCATCGTGATAATGTGCGTCCGCATACAAGTGTCATTTTTATGGCAAAAATCGCCGAATTAAGTACGATTTGTTGCCCCATCCGCTTTATTCTCCGGATTTAGCTCCGTCCGACTTCCACTTCTTCCCGCAGCTGAAAAGTTTTATGGGCGCCAAGCGATTTTCATCAGATGATGAGCTGAAAGCAACAGTAGACAGTTATTTTGAAGACCTCGAAGAATCTGACTTCCGGGAGTGGTTAAAGGCGCTAGAGCATCGCTGGACTAAATGTATTGAAGTTCAGGCAGACTATATTCAGAAATAAAAATAGTTTCAAACAATAAAATACAGCCTTTCATTATCGGGCCGCGAACATTTTAAATTATTATTATTATTATGAAGCTTTCACAGGCCTTAGCGGCCCATCGCTTTTGGTGTGAGACATGGCTAAGTTAGTTCGTGCAATGCACAACAGGGTTCGACTCTGAGGGTTACCGTGTTGGTACGAAACCATGCTTAATCTGCTGTTGTGTGGTGTATTTTTTTGTGTATATGATCTTGTTACTCCTCTAGTGCGATCGTAACACGAGAAGCGCCATTAATTTAATCCGCAATGGTAAACGGAGACCGGGACCCAGTACCGATCACCCAGGGAATTAGAAAATTTTCCGACCCTGGAGAGATTCGAACTGGGAAGCGCTTGGACTATTACATCCAAAGCTTGGCTCTTCTACCACTGACCTATCCCCGCCCCTTATTTTAAATTACCTTCGTATTTATTTATAAAAATATAGTAGTAGGTACATATATCTAATATTCAAAAAAAAACATAAAATATGACAAATATGCAATTATATTTGTATATATTACTCAATTTCTGCTTATACTTACATGTATATATATAAGCGTAACACTCCTGATGGAGTATAGCTGTCCCTTTCAGAGGGTTTATGGATCCAGTTGCTGGGGTGGATCAGTCCCCATATAGCACTATATTATCGGGCGCACACACATATACACATAAGTATTTATCGCGCGGATACACTTACGCGTACCGTTCACAGATTATTGTGGATTTTTGCTTTATTACCTATTTGTCTCCACGCTTTCCTGTCCACTATTTTGTCTTTCCAGTTATTGATTCCCATTTAGTTTAGATCTTCTACTACTTCATCGTACCACGTTATTCTGGGTCTTCCTCTTGCTCGGGTTTCGGAGGGTTTCCACTGCATGATAATTTTTGTTGTGCTTCCTTCATTCTCATCACATGCCCTAACCATCTGATGCGTTGGGCTTTTATGAACCTTACTATGTCTTCTCCATGTATATCTCTTAGTAATTCGTGGTTCATCCTAGCTCTGCTCTCATCATCACTAGTTTTTATTGGGCCAAGTATTGTTCTTAGAATTTTCCGTTCGAAAATCCTTAGTTCTTCTGTTTCTTTATTTGTGAGACACATTATTTCTGCGGCGTAGGTGGCTACCGGTCTTATTAAGCTTTTATAGATTTTCATTTTTGTTTTTGTCCTAATTTGTTTGTCCCTTAGCAAGTTTCTGTTTGCATAATATGCTCTTATGCCAGCTTGTATTTTTTTCTTAATTTCAGTATTCCTTTCGTTGCTTCTGTTTAATTGTACTCCTAAGTAATCAAAATTATCTACTTTTTCAAAGGTGTATTTATCTATTTTTAGAATGTTGTTCTTTGTGTTGTCCGCTTTTCTTTGACATGCCATAAATTTGGTCTTTGCTTCATTTATAGGCAATCCTATCTCTTTTGCTTTATTTTCAATTATTTTGAAAGTGTCAATTAATTTCCTTGGTGTTCTTGATATTATAACGACGTCATCTCCGTAGGCGAGTATTTGCATTTCTTTGGTTATTATTGTTCCTTTATATTCAATGCTCCTCATTACTTTTTCTAAAATAATATTAAACAATGTTGCTGACAGAGCGTCACCTTGTCGTACTCCTGTATTTACTGTGAATGTGCTCGTATTGCCTTCTGGTGTTCTGACGCACGTTCTTGTATCTCTCAATGTCATTTGTATTAATCGAGACAGTTTATTTGGTATTTCCATTTCTTTTAATGCTTTCATTAGTTCTTTTCTATTTACTTTGTCGAAGGCTTATTGAAAGTCGATGAATAAAAGGTAGATATCGATGTCGTGTTCATGGCCTTTCTCCAGTATTTGTTTGATTATGTGTAGCGCATCTATTGTAGACTTTCCAGTTGTGAAACCTTGTTGATAGTTTCCGATTATGTTATCTGTGTATTTTGTTAATTGCCTGTGTAATAATGTTGATAAAATTTTGTATGCTGTATTAAGTAGCGAAATCCCTCTGTAATTCCGACACTCTTCGGAATCTCCTTTCTTTTTTATGGCGATTATCACTCCTTCTTCCCATTCTGTAGGCATTTTTTCGTCTTTCCATATTTGTTTTATTATTTCGTAGATTTGTCGATGAAGTTTTTCCCCTCCGTATTTTAACAGCTCTCCGTTTATCTCATCTATTCCCGGGGCCTTTCCATTTTTAATATTGCGCACTACATTCTTGAATTCCTCATATGTTGGTTCTCTTCGTTGTTATTATCTACTGTTTCCTCCTCTTGTTGTTTGTTTTCCTCTTTCTCTTCTTGCTCATTCAGTAGTTTCCGAAAGTGTGTTTCCCATATTTCTTTGATTTTATCAGGTGAGTGTTATGTATTTCCTTCTTCGTTCTTCATCTCTCTTGTTGTAATCTGATCATTCCTTTTTTGTTCTCGTATTTTCCTGTGTAGTGTCTTTGCATCGTTGCTTCTGCTATTGTTTTCTATTTCTTTCATCTTTTCTTTTAGCCACATATTCATTTTTGTTTATATATCTTGTTTGCTTTCTTTCTGTAGTTTTTGTAGCTTTCCAGGTCTTCTAGTTTCTTAGTTCTTATCCATTTTAATCTTGCTTCTCTTTTGAGTTTATTCATGTCATCACATTCGCTATCGAACCATTCTCTCTATGTTTTCCTTTCCTTATATCCTATTATTCGTTGTACGCTTGTTGTTACACTTCTACAGATGTTACCCCATCGTTGATCTATGTCCGTAACTTTTTCATTTTCTTCTAGTTCTTTATCTACCTCTGTTGTATATCTCTCTCGTAGTCTTTCATTGTTCAGATTTTCTGTATTTAGTTTTTTGCACTTCTTCTCTTCATTTCTGCTTCTTATTTTTTTTGCTTAATTTCTGTTACTAGTAGGCAGTGATCAGTGTTTGCATCCGCACTCCTGTAAGATCGTACGTCATTTATGAATGTTTCTCTTCCTTTTTGGATAAGCACGTGGTCTATTTGATTTCCTCCATCAATATTCCCACCTGGCCATCTCCATGTGATTTTATGTATTTTCTTGTGTTTGAATTTTGTGCTACTTATTATTGTATCCAGAGCTGCTGCAAGGTTACACAATCTATTTCCATTGTCATGGCTTGGCTCTTTTACCACTGACCCATCCCCGCCCCTTATTTTAAATTACCTTCGTATTATATAATATATATTCAAAAAAAATCATAAAATATGGCAAATATGCAAGTATATTTGTATATACAGGGTCCGGCAGTGAAACGGGATGATTTCAACATTTAATTATGTTTTAAAGAATGGATTTTTTATTAATTTATCATGTATAAATATAAAGTACAAGAATAACCATTTGGCGTACAATACAAAAAAAGCTATTTACTAAACACTATGTTCCCCAAATATCCTCCATTGAAATTTATGCATTCTTGGAGTCGGACCTGGAAGTTTTGCATGACCTCACGCAGCATATTGGCAGGTATTGCTTCAATCTCGTCCCGAATGCGTTGTTTGAGGGCTTGAATAGTTCTGGGTGGATCGGCCTCAAACACTTTCGTTGTTAGGGACCCCCATAAAAAAAAGTCACAAGCCGTTAAATCGGGAGAGCGAGGGGGCCAAGTGATATCCCCGTTTCGAGAAATGACGCGGCCCGGGAACAAAGCATTCATTGAAATTTTTGCAGTGTAGCTGGTTGCGCGGTATATTGAAATGACGTCGGAAAACGCGACGCGTTTGAATGAAACTCTCGTTATTCTGATAATAAGCTTTAACTGAGAACCCGCGGTGTTCACCTGTCCAACGATTCATTGTAAATTAAATGGTAGGCCGTGCTGATGGTGAGGGACCAACGACCTTCGTCCCCACCACCACCTTACGAGCTCTGAACCCCATCTCAAATTTCACTGCCGGACCCTGTATTACTCAATTTCTGCTTATACTTACATACACGTTTCAATTGATTTAAATATTTGTCATCGCTATAAAGTAAATTTTTGCTACCCCCAGGTGGATATAGGGTAGGTGGGGAAGGTAGCAAAGAAAATATTTAGAAGGAGCAGGCCTCAAAATAGATTGCGTTTGGTGCCCTCCAGAAGGGCAATACAGCTCAAAACGGAAGGGGGGCCAGCTTTCTGAATCCAACTTCATTCATGAAAGGGAGGGGCATGTAATAATACACAATTACAAAAGAAAAACACTACTTAATAATAAAATGAATTTTTGAACAGTAGTTTGCGAGGATTAGTTGCAAATTTTCTAACTACAGCTTCCACTAATTGTTCCTTGTTTGTAAAAACCCGAAAAATCCAACTTGGAGGAGGGGGCAGCTGCCCACCCCCTGGATATGCCCTTGGCCCCCCAACTGCTTAAACCGTCACCAGATGAATGAAAATACTAAATAAGAAGATAGACGAGATTTAATTAAATCTGGCCTCACAATTGCTCAAATTCCTATTCCGCGGTCTCGAATACTAATTCCAAGCGTTTGCATCTTTTGAAAATTTGCTTAATGAAAACTTTGCTGTTCCGTGACATTTTGTCCCAATAAGTACCAATAGTAAGCATGCGCAGTATACGTCAAGTCGTAAATAATCCATCCCTCAAAATTTTGCAGTTACATTTACATTGTTCAAAATCTACCGTTAGTATGACCTGCACGGAAGAACAGATTAAAGAAAAACTTCTTAAAGAACTAAATGCCTCTCATGTGGTAAGTGGTTTTTGAAATTTTTTTTGTATGAATTCTAATTTCATTCATAACCTCAAAAATCTTTAAGCGCCTTACCACCTACAAGTTCCGATCGCCACATCAGCTCATGCGGCGCTAGTTGAATTAGTAGATTCGGTAATTGCACGTTAATAATTTAGTAACGGCCGAAAAATTACCACCAGAACGTAGCATAAATGCAGTGGCAGTTTTAAGCGGTCAAAAACTACAACCGGCTTTCAGCAAGTGAATCTACAAAAATGAGTGCCGAAAGTGAAACGTGGTTATGTGCATTTGGAGTGCTAGTGGCGATACTATTACGAGCTAGTACATCATTACATCCATATTCCGGGCAGGGAAAGCCGCCGATGTTTGGGGATTATGAAGCACAGCGACATTGGATGGAAGTGACCGTCAATCTCCCAGCAAACCAATGGTATCACAACACTACCAAAAACGATCTTCAATATTGGGGATTGGATTACCCACCGCTGACTGCGTATCACAGCTACATTTGCGGACTGGTTGCCACATTTGTTAATCCGGCATATGTGGCTTTGGGCGAATCCCGAGGCTACGAAAGCGAAGAACATAAACTGTTTATGCGATATACTGTTTTAATTGTGGATCTACTTTTGTATCTACCTGCTGTTATTATGTATTTTGTGCTAACGGCGAAGGTATACCGTAAACTCGATATGCCAATCAAAAAAGGGCAGAAACTGGCAAAACAAAATCCAAACGTACATATTTCTACACCGCTTGCAATAGTTTTAGCATTATTTTATCCTGGAATGATACTGATCGATCACGGCCATTTTCAATATAACTGTGTGTCATTGGGTTTCGCCATTTTTGCCATAACATTTCTGTTTGGACACAAGAACATTTTGGCTTCGATGTTCTTCTGTTTGGCTCTAAATTACAAACAAATGGAACTGTATCATGCGTTACCATTTTTTCTGTATCTGCTTAGCACGTGTGTTCCAAAACCCGGACAAAATACCCTAGCAGGGCTCAAAAGATTATTTAAAATTGCCTCAACTGTACTGATAACTTTTGCCATAGTTTGGGCCCCATTTCTTCGAGACACTAACGATCTATTTCAAGTTGTTCATAGGTTGTTTCCAGTAGCTAGAGGCGTCTTTGAAGATAAGGTAGCAAATGTGTGGTGCACACTGAATATTTTTTATAAATTCAAGCTTAATATTAGCTTGTATCACATGGTACGGTATTGCACAATTGCAACGCTCGTGGCCGTCATTCCTTCCGGTGCAGATTTGTTTTTAAGGCCAAACATACGGAAGTTTGTGCCAGCAATTATAAATTCCTCGCTTGCGTTCTTCTTGTTCAGTTTTCAAGTACACGAGAAAAGTATTTTGCTTGCTGCGATACCGGTTACGCTTTATTCCCACATAGAACCATTCCCTTGTTTCTGGTTCCTGGTTATTTCATTGTTCAGCATGTTTCCCCTAGTAGTGAAAGATGGGTTGGTTATTGCATTTATTGCTTTAACCACATTTTACATTACCACCTTTCATTTAAGTTTAGAACATAGTAAGGGAAAAGCTCGAATACAAACGGCTCTGTCAGGAATCAGCTTTAAAACTATCGTGCAGAGCATTTTAAATGTGCACGATAGTGAAAGTACTAAATTATTTTTTAAGAACGTATTATCAAATCGTGCTGCCATATATGAGTTGTTTAAATATACTGCAATAATTTTATCTTTTGTTGGATGCTTGGTGCTGTCACTGGTGATGTTGATATTTGACCCACCTGATGATTACCCGGATATTTTTCCTCTTTTAATTTCTGCCTATTCCTGTGTACATTTCTTGGGATTTTTTGTATATTTTAATGTTGTTCAGTTTCAAATTCCTCCAGCCGTGGAGGACGTTCGTCACATTAAACTCAAAAATCTTTAAAGGCTACCAAATGCAGTTTCAATGCCCAAGCATTATTTGAATTAAATATAGTAAAAACTTGGGGGTGAAATATTAAATTTATATCTGGGACAGCCAGAAATTGCTCATTAAGAATGTTTTACATACATTTTATATTAATAATACTAGCCAACCAAAGGGTTGGTTTTATAATAACACCAGCTAGAACATAAGTTTCTCAAACCTCTTTTAATTCCCACTCATACAAATAGTTAACCTATTAGAACAAGCTTAATGTTCAAATAAAATGCTCCTTTTTTTGGCAAGGATAACTTTTGGTAACTCATCAGCCGATTTAGAACTTTTTGGGTTTACTCTAACAAGGTAAATATCTGGAAGTTCCTCTTAAAGTTTCAATAGATTAAAATAAATAGTCAATCAGATCTTGTGCAGCTTTGTCAAATGGTAAGAGGATCTAGTGACTGTTGATTATTCTAATATGTTAAGGGGATTATTTAGTAACTTAAGATTTCGTTTCTAGCAGGTCTAGATTTTTTGAAAGTGCCTAAAGATGGACAAGTTACACGGCCGATCTAAATGAATTTTAACTGATTTTGCTTTGAGTGAATTCCAAAGTTTTATGTGCTTGGTGGTCTGTCTGTGCTGAGCTACGGACATGCCGCGCGCCGATATAGTCGCTTATTGTTACATTGTTTTGTGAAAATGTAAACAACAACATGGCAAACTCTTTTAAACACATTGCCGCAGATATATTTTGTTGCATATTCGTATAATGAATATTTATTACTTATTAATGAGCGTTTACATTAGCATTAATAAGCGGTATTGCTGCTGCTACTTTATATGTTTCTATCATCAAAAACCGGTGATTGGAAACATTCAATATCCAAGCAGTATTAATAAATAATTTGATTCCTAAAAAAGTAGCCAGTTATTTATTTTTATTTCAATCCAGGTCGGAAATCCGAAAAATATTTCATAATTCTAAATGATTGCATAAATGTCTATTGTAAAAACACATTACTCTAACAAATAAATACATATCAGAAATGAGTACAAATATTTAAATCAGTAATAGGTTGGCTCAAGTAGAATTCAATGGTACTATTCATTTTTCAAAAATCATTAAGTTTATTTTTTTTTGCATTAAAAAATAAAATAAAATTTTGTTTGAGAACTGCTGATGATACATAGAAAATGCATTTAAGCTGTAGAAAGTTATTACCTAATTGCAAAGTAAATCCAAAGTGGCAAACACGTAAAACTTGTCTGACTTGTGATAACTAAATAGAAATTACTGACCTACCTAATAGTATTGGTTTGTGGCAGGTGATAAGAAATTTTTTTGCACTTCTGTCTTACTCTCCTTTGCATAACATGTCTTTGAACTCAAATTTTTGTTATTATCCTGCGGTACTCAAACAATTTTGGGTCAAATTTTCAGTTATTATTTTTTCTTATCTTCTCTT